>JBBPBX010066430.1:0-13916 GCA_038048925.1 Garcialebias charrua | reverse complement strand
TATATATATATATATAAATCAGAGTCAGAGTCAGAGTCAGAGAGTCTTTATTGTCATTTGCACCGCATGTGGTACATGTGATGAAAACGAGATTATGTACACGGGGTCCCAGTTACATCCAACAACAAATGCAAGAGAAAAACAGTAATAACAACTAGAATTAACTAAGAGAAACATCAACTAGTAATACACTAAGCCCTAAAGTGGTGGAAAAACATCATTATAAACAGCAGCACGAACATGAGTCTGTATGAGCAGATGGTCACAGATGAACACAGCAACAAGAAAACAGATCAGCATCAGCATGATGTGATATTTTGCAGTGTTTATTCTTATTATTTATTTATTCATGAGTCTAACAGCCTCAGGGTAGAAGCTGTTCCTCAGTCTAGTGGTTCTACATTTGATGCTCCTCAACCTCCGTCCTGAGGGGAGTGGGACAAAGAGTGAGTGTGCTGGGTGAGTGAGGTCTTTCATGATGCAGGTGGCTCTTTTCCTGCATCTGGAGGTGTAAATGTCTGTGATGGTGGGGAGACTGACTCCAACAGACTTCTGTGCAGCCTTCACCACTCTCTGTAGAGCTTTCCTCTCTGCAACTGTGCAGCCTCCATGCCACACGTTGATGCTGGAGCACAGGATGCTCTCCACTGCACACCTGTAGAAGGAGGTGAGAACTGGGCTGCTCAGACCAGCTCGTCTCAGCCGTCTGAGGAAGTAGAGTCTCTGATGACCTTTCTTGATCAGGCTGGTGGTGTTGTTGCTCCAGCTGAGGTTATCATTCAAGTGTACACCCAAGTATTTGTAGCTGGAGACCACCTCCACCGCAGATCCACCTATGTTCAGTGTTCAGTGTGTTACCTACATCCCTTTGGTTTGGTATCAAAGAAAATAACTGTAAATTGTGTACAAAGTAATGTTCTTATCGCCACAGCACGTCCGCCTTAATGTGTCATTGAAATGCAAAAGATGTGTTTGCTTGCACCGATACTGAAGCTAAGGCTAGCTACAGGCTTCAAGTCGCTGCAGGCCGATAGCCCACAGTAATAAAACGGTTCAGAGTCAAGATAAGTTAGTCTACTTGACAAATTAAAAACTTTCTTTTCAAATTGTATTGTTGTGACTGTGATTTTAATACTAATATTTCAACTTATTGCGTTTATCAATATTGTTATTGTAATCATAGAAAGGGCATCCAGTGTAAAATATACATATATGGTATTAATATAATTACAGACATACTTTCATTGGCACCTTGCCAGTCTGTGAATGTACTGCAAAATGAATGTACAAGATGAAAGCTAAACACTTTAAAAAATTAAGTTTAGGTATGTTGATTTATTAATTCAACAACCAACCCCATCCATCCATCTTCTTCCGCTTATCCGGGGTCGGGTCGCTGGGGTAGCAGCCTAAGTAGGGAGGCCCAGACTTCCCTCTCCCCAGCCACTTGGAGCAGCTCCTCTGGGGGAATCCCAAGGCGTTCCCAGGCCAGCCGAGAAACATAGTCCCTCCAGCGTGTCCTGGGTCTTCCTCTGGGTCTCCTCCCGGTGGGACATGCCCGGAACACCTCACCAGGGAGGCGTCCAGGAGGCTACCCTCTCGTTCACCGGGGTGAACCCCAACGTACAGGCACCAAGATGGGGGGCAACAAGTATGCCCACTCCTGCTCGGCGCCTCTCACCAGGGGCAACTCCAGAGTGGAAGAGTGTCCAACCCCTCTCAAGGAAACTGGTTCCAGAGCCAGAGCCATGCGTTGAGGTGAGTCCGACTATTTCTAGCCGGAACCTCTCAACCTCACACACTAGCTCAGGCTCCTTCCCCACCAGAGAGGTGACATTCCATGTCCCAATGGCCAGCTTCTGTAGCCGAGGATCAGACCGCCAGGGTCCCCGCCCTCGGCCACCACCCATTCCACAATGCACCCGACCCCTTTGGCCCCTCCCACAGGTGGTGAGCCCATGGGAAGGGGGACCCACGTCTCCTCTTCGGGCTGTGCCCGGCCGAGCTCCATGGGTAAAAGCCCGGCCACCAGGCGCTCGCCAACGTGCCCCTCCTCCGGGCCTGGCTCCAGAGTGGGGCCCGGTGACCCGCGTCCGGGCGAGGGAACATTGTTTCCAGTGATTTGGCTCATCATAAGGGGTCTTTGGGCTGCACTTTGTCTGGTCCCTCACCTACAACCAAACATTATTTATTAGAATTTGTGTTGAATTGTGTGCAATATTTCTATTGGATTAAATAGCAAAAAAAGTGATTATTGTAGTTTAACTAACTACAAGGTCTGTAATTAACTAGAGTATTTGTAGCTACAGTATGTCCCAGCCATAAAACATGTTGAGCAGGAATGAAACGGGAAAAAAAACAGAGTGTACATTAAAATGTAATCTTATCCAAGCCATTCTCTGAAGTGTGTGTATTATTTGCAATGATTGTACCTTCTTGGCTTTTGTTCCGTTATAGATTGTTGTAGAAAATGACCTGTCCATTTCGGAATTCTGGGTTTTCTCCTTCACTCCACTCTCTTGCAGCTCCTGAGTGGCAGGCCAGAGCCAATTATCTTCAGATGCTTCCCATCTACTGATGAGGACTTGCAGTACTTAAAGCTGTCTGGATCTACCAGTCTCCGCTGGAACATTGACCCTTTCACAGTACTTTGTCTGGCCCTGGCGTATCCTGGACTCTTTGTAAATAACTATGTGCTATATTGTATACTCCCTGTAGCCCCAGTTAGCAGTTCCATCATGGTCTTGATCAGCCTTGAGTCTACTCCTGGAATCGGTGAATCGAGTCCTCCCTGGAACACTCCTCCGGAGCAGCAACCTAGAAACCAGATAACCTTCATCCAAACATCTTATCAACCAGCATTAAGGTCCATCCTGCCACACTCTCCTCTCACCTGATCATCTGGTTTTCCTCCTACAGACCTGAAATCTGAAAGTTATGCACCATAACTCATGTTCCCTGAAGGAAGGGAACGAGGTGCAACACTATTGCTATGGGAAATTGCGCCCCCGCGCGATTACCTGAAGGAATACATTCATGCCTTTACGGCAAGGGGCGTCAGCGTCACCCCATAGACCCCGCCCTCTGGGTACTTAAGACGCGGACGCCCATCCTACTTCCTCCAAAATGCACTTCACCGAGCTTTCAGCATTGAAAGGGGCCAACTGTGTTGCACCTCATTCCCTTCCTTCAGGGAACATGAGTTATGGTGCATAATTTTCAGTTCTCTTATCAGTCAGTCACTCGGTGCAACACTATTGCTATGGGAACGTAATTCATTCACACCCTTCAAACGCTCAGTAAAATGCATGCTTGTGTGAACACCTGCCTTTATACATTAGGCATCACTTGGCTGCTCTCTACTGTGTGTTAGAGAGGACAGCCTGAGTGACGTCACACGTAGTAATGTCCAAACTGTAATGTTTTGCAAATGTGTTCATTGAGCTCCAGTTTGCAGTCACGCAGATGTCTGCAACTGGCACGCCCTTGAACAGTGACCACGAGGTGGCCAAGCCTCGGGTAGAATGGGCACATACCCCAGAGGGCACCTGTTGACCCTTGCTACTGTACGTCCTCTTAATGGCCTCAGTTACCCAGTGTGAGAGGCGTTGCTTTGACAGGGCCCTGCCAGTAGCAGGGGCTGCAAAACACACGAACAGCTGGTTTGTTTTCCTCCAGTCAGCTGTTTTCTCAATGTAAGCACTTAAGGCCCTAACAGGGCAGAGTGCCCGCAGTTTCGTCTGTCCCTGAGTGAGGACAGGAGCAGGAGGAAATGAAGAGAGCTCAAAGTCCAAACTTCTGGGATTCAAAGTCAAGATCTATGGGACATATGCAGGGTTAGGCATTAGGGTGACCTTTGACCCGTCAGGGGCAAACTTTGTACACATTGGGTGCACAGACAGAGCATGGAGGTCACCCACACATTTCGCCGAGCACAGAGCCAGGAGTAAAGCGGTCTTATAAGATAACAAATCTATCTTAGTATCGCTTAAACGTTCAAATGGGGGCTCACAGAGAGCACTCAGGACCAATTGAAGATCCCATTCAGGGGTTAAAGTCCTGCTGGGGGGTCTTTTCCTCAGTACGCCCTTCATGAACCTTATCATGAGAGGGTGTGCGCCGAGTGTCTTGCCCCCCCAGCCCTCATGGCATGCAGAGATGGCTGACAGAAACACCTTAATTGTAGAAAAGGAGCGGCCTTTCTCCAGCAAGTCCTGTAGAAAGGTAAAAAGCTGGACCAGGTCACAGGAATAAGGAAAAATGTGGCCAGCCACGAGAAATGTAGGAACAAGTCGGCACAGCTCTAACTGAGAAAAAATCAATAAACCTTCAACTTCTGAGAAATTAGTGAAAATCGTTTTTTTGCAAAATGTACCAGTTGAAGTTGTGAAGAAACCATCCCATGCTTTAAAAAACACTTTATAAGTGTTTAAACTGATAAACTTTGTGTTAGAAATCCGTTTGTTTTCAGAGTAAAACCAAGCCGCAGTGATTTGCGTACTGGGGGCGGGGACCCTCACAGCTGATTAACATGCGGGACTTGTTTGGCTGGTATCAGAGCTTTGTTACTGGCTTCGGCCAATAACGTGCAGCTTTGAAAGAAGCACATGGCTACTTAACAGCTATAGATCGCCCAGTGGACACAAGGAACAAGGAAAATAATAAAATAAAGCCGATCAAAGCGTCAGAGCTGTCAGCTGTTTTTCGACCGACCCGAGGGGAAAAAAAAAAGAAGCCTTTACTGCGTGCGCAAGCAAATCAGTTTCCATCCTACATAATACATCCATCCATACGTCCATCCATCCATCCACTATCTTTATTTCATTAGACAAAGCAGACACACGTAATCACCGCGCCATGCGCGCAGCCACTGCGGTAAAGTGAGCCTCTACTCGGCTCCGTGTCTGCAGCCATGGTCTGTGTCCAGCTGCGCATCGCGCAATCACACGCGTTGGATTGGCTTAGGTTTTACAAATCGCAGCAAAGAAACTAAAATTTAAAGCACGATAATGGTGCACCAATTATGCAGATTCAACTGGCCGTTTGAAAAGGTAAAATGTACAGTTAACATCGGATGGATCAGCCGTTGACGCAGCTGTCAGCTGCTGTCAGCTGCTGTCATCATGATAAAAAAGCTGAATGGAGCAGCGTGTTTAATTAAAATAGCCTTGTTTTTCCCAGATAATTTTGCTCTAAAATGTTTTTGTTTATCTTTATGTAAGGTTATCTTTAGAATTTATTTTTCATGTTAATATATATTTGGTGAAACAAGAAATCTTATCTTTCTTTCTTTGAAATACATTATTTGGATGAATGGATGGATGGATGGATGGAAACCGACCAACCCACAAAAGCTTAATAAAAAAGACCTACAGCAAAGATAAGGCCTTTCTGCCCTGATGACACAAAAGTCATGTACACCTTGTGTGACATCTAAAATAAGTCTGTGCAGGAGCTTGGTGTGTGTAAAGCCTTATTTTATTTTGTTTTCCCCCTGTCTAACCTTCTTAGATGCAACATAAGCATCTCCTGAATTTACTCAACATCTTCAGCTATTATACAAACTTTTCCAGTGTCATCAACTTTATAAAGTGCATTCCTGTCCTGTAGGGGAGACCGGGTATGGTTGTAACACTTTTTGCTCCAGCACCTTTAACTCACAGAATTTTTGAGCTAGAGTTTTCAAACTTTTATACAAAATACCCACATTTGTTGACTACAAATGGCACCAATTCAAACCTCTGCAAGAATATCACAGACCTCATGAGTTCATGTCAAATACATGGTGGTCCTTTGTTACAACCACACTTGCTGGGGTAACAATTAGACAAAAGAAGCAAAAACAGAGGCCACACCATGTGATATGCTTCAAAAAGAGGTTTACTGAATTAAAAGAACAATACAAGAACAAAATGTCTCTCTCTCTTTCTGTGACTGACCATAACTCAAATACAGGTGGTCCCCGACTTACGAGCACATCGACTTACAACGTTCCGGACTTACGAGCTGACTAACGAACAGTAAAGTTGTACAGAACATACAGAAAATACAGCACTGGAATGTGTTTTTAGATGAAAGTGTGTTAGCTAACTGTTTGTAAACAAAGTTCTGTGCATGTTTATGAACCAGTACGTTTGTGTTGAAAAATGGGTGTTCGTAGTAGCGCTAGCATACATTTTCCAACTTAGTCGGGGACCACCTGTATACTGTTTGTGTGTGCATGTGTGTAAATTATTCTACTAGAACAATCTTCCTTAACATGTAGACCTATAATGCCTAAATATAATATAATGCCATATAAGGCCTAAATATGTGTTACAACCCACCCCAACCCTGTCAGCCATGTTTAGCTAGCTGTAGTAGCATAGTGGTTTGAAATTAGCACAGGAAAATGCATCTCATTTTGCCTGAGAAATTACACTTTCATCTAATGTAAGTTATATGGTTTTATCTGCAACAGTATAAGTACTAAACAAAATATAGTCATGGTCATAAACCTCTTTTATGTTGTGTGTGTGAAGCACCTTGATAACAGTTTATCTGTTTTTTTTTTTTTTCATTTAACCTTTATTTATACAGGCTAGCCTCGTTGAGCCACGGGGACTCATTTACAAGAGGGACCTGTCTCACTCACACCTAGGGTCAATTTTAGAGTTACCAATCAGCCTAACATGCATGTTTTTGGACTGTGGGAGGAAACCGGAGCACCCGGAGAAAACCCACGCATGCACGGAGAGAACATGCAAACTCCACCCAGAAAGGCCCCCAGACCGGGATTTGAACCGGGGACCCTTTTAACTGTGCTATATAAATAAAATTGACTTGACTTGACTACTGTAGTTGTGACCCTTATTTTTTGGGGTGGGCTGTAACAAAACAATTAACATTATTAATGTGTAAAACATGTCACAATAACATAAAATACAATTCTTTGTATTAATGTTGTTTTTTTAAAGATCAAAAGGAAGTTTGCCAGTAGGGGTGTAGGAAAAAATAGATTTTTTAAAGACTCTGGATTCTTAGTCCTGGCGATTCAGAATCAATTCTAAATGCTCCAAAATCAATTTTTAAACATGTTTAATTTTACCCTGATGCATGCTCAATAATCCAGGTACAAAAATCTAAAAAAGCTAAGTCTGGTATTCAGCTCAGTCTTAACACCCTCTCACAGTGGATGAACCAGTTTGCTGATGACAGCCGAAACCAGCTGCTCACATGATGGAGGACCATCAGCCTAACAATGGATCGTTAGCACCCTGATGGTTGTTTGCTATTCACAGAGGGCTGAGTGATACCAGCAATGACAGCATTATTGTCCCCCTCTTATAATGCTTGAGTTAAAGGTTACTACACTTTGGTAGGCTGAAGTCTGTTTTTGTCTGTATATTTTGAATTATTTGTATGTGATGGACTGGAGACCTGTCCAGGTGTCCTCCGCCTCTCGCACAGTGATGACTGGACATGGACACCAGTGAGCCCCATGACTCTTAAAGGAAGAAGTGGTTAAAGATGATGGATGGATGAATTATTTGTTCCTATATTTTTATTTTATTGTTTTAGAGGAATCCAGGCAACTAAGCTAACCTAATACAGTACTGGTAATTCAAGTTACAGCATTTAATGCATTCCTGTATTATTTGTTTGTATTTTTGGTATGAATATCAAATGATTCAAAAACTTTGATAAAGTACAGAACCTACAATTATTGTTTTAAATAAATGTTCTATTTGTTTACATTGTTGTTAATGTTTTCAGTTTAAAATTATTGTTTTAAATAAATGTTCCATTTGTTTACATTGTTGTTATTCTCAGTTTAAAATTATTGTTTCAAATAAATGTTCCATTGGTTTACTCAGTTTAAAATTATTGTTTTAAATAAATGTTCTATTTGTTTACATTGTTGTTAATGTTTTCAGTTTAAAATTATTGTTTTAAATAAATGTTTAAATAAGTGACCAAAAATCGGAATCAAATCAATTCTCCAGACACTGAGAGATTCATACCCCTATTTGCCAGCAAAGCTGAAGTTCTGCACACCTTCCTAGGCAGAGTCTGTGTTGACAGTCAGTTCTGGGGGTTGGGTTAACGCAAATTAATGTAAATGAACAGCAATTGTTAACACCCCCAGGTAATGCTTCTGGAATGGGGACATTCTTCTAAAGCTTTGAGGCCTGTTTTCTCCCTAATCTTATTTGCAGATTGCCAACATTGAAATGGCTGTATCTTCTTCATTTTTTTTTTGAGCGACATGTGTTTGGCATCATCGGATAGCTTAGAACCCACACTTTAAGATTCTGTAAATAACTCAAAATGACCCTGGGGAGACTTGTTCCTGGTTTTGCCACGGCCAGTCACAAATATTCCTTTCCATGCACCAAGCTTCAAAAACACACTATTTACAAGCATAGAGAGTCTGTGTCGAAACAGCTCTTGCCCCTTATATGGTATTCACCACATTGTTGGGGAGGCCTGAGGCCATGAGTTTGTCCCTTTCAGCAGCCAAACTGTAGGTTGCAACAGTCCTGGGCGTGAGCGGAGAGGCTGTTCTTGTTGGTGATGCAGCAGGTCCCTGCAGAGGGGCAGATGCCCACGTTCCTGGAGTAAGCCCACCTCCAAGGGTCCTGGGCCCCGTGACCCCTTGGGGGCCAGTTATATTAAGGAGTGGGCCTTCCTGTAAATGTGCCCCCACGTCACCCGGACCGGGAGTGATGGGGGACAGGAGCAATGCACCGTCCCTGTTGGATAAACGTGAGCCAGAACGTTTGCTTTTTCTCCTCTTAGGGAGAGACACGGGGTAGAGGGGATGCAAGTTTTGTATGCAAGCAGACCTCCTGATTCCAGTCTGTTCCATGACCGGGTCTGGTTCATGAGCCTCCGGCCCCACCATTACTCTGGGGCTTGGCAAAACCCCAGGGGGTTGTGTTACCCCTGGTGAGGGGATGTCATTTAAAGGCAGAGCTGACTCGGTACAACGAGCACTGTCACATGTTGCAGATACACTGTTTGTGCATGGTTTGCTGTCCGTGGAAGATGGAAAGTTAGTTTCAGCGCAAGGATATAAAACTGCACTAAAAACCTTTTTTCTGCTGATCACCTATAAGCCTGTCTGATGGCATTAAGTTCAGACCCTTTTGGGGATGAAGGGGATCCTGATCCCGCCCCAGTGCATTCCCTGCTTTGTAATGTTTGTTTACAAAAACAGCAACGTCATTGTTGTTTCCTTCGTCAGAATGTGAGTCTGGCCCGGCTCTGTGGGCCTCTGCTGTGGCCCCCCATTACTCATTGCTGACATCCGTTGAAAAGCGACTGTTGGCCATAACAGAAAGTTGCCATGGTTACCAAGTTCTGTCGGCACGCCCTCCTGGCGTGTGGACGTGCTGCAGACTTGATGAATTTGTGTATTGTCGGCCCTGTGGGTTCCGACGGGGTGGGGGTTAAAAGACGTGACCCCCCTCACCTGGCCCCGTGGGTGCCGGTGTACCTGTTTGCAGATGCCTCTAGGTCTGTCTGCTGCAGACAGCCTCGAGGCCACCTGCTAGGGTTTATTGTCTGAGCTAATACCCCATGAGCCGCGAGGGAGGGGGGGGACCGCCCTCCTCCCTTTATAGCGATCGGTATCGGGGGGGAGCCGTGTTGTTGATGTTGCTGTGTGTTTTTTTTTTTTGTCAAGAAACAGGGTGAAACCATTCTTTGAGTTTTATTCGTGTTTTTGTGCAACAACATCTCTGACTTTATGTCACTCACAGCAGAACAACCATGTTTTGTGCATATAACAAAGTCACCAGCTTTTTGTACATTTTTACAAGTAAAGTCTGGACATGTAAGGTTCAGGTCCCGTACCATGTGGGCGGGCGAGCCTGTAAAGTTAAGCAGAGGGCCCACTTCATCAGGCACGCTTTTGTCTTGTGTCCCTACTTGCCGACGAGGTCCTTTGTTGGACCGCCTGGCGGGGAACGAACCTGTTTCTACTCCAGGAATGACTGGCTTGTGGCGGGCCCGGCAGGTGTCTTTGCCGTTGCTCTTCCTCGTGCGTCGGCCTCTTTTGCGGCAGATTACGTGTGGTTGAGCGGTGCCGAGGCTGCACGGGCCTATTACCTGCTGTCTCCCTGTGGGTGGCAACAGTTCTCCTGGGCATGCCTTCCCGAAGGCCTTCAGCCTGTTTGCGCCTCTGTTCAAGCCTTGTCTGAATACGGTCCAGAGCTTTTCCAAACAGTCCCATCGGTTCTATCGAGTGGTGCAGAAAATGAATCTGTTGTCCCTCCGGGAGGTCTGTTAGGGTCATCCTCAGATGGCATTGTGCAATGACCACCTCGGCCATGCATCTGTCCTGTTGGATGGCTGCTGTCCCCATCATGCGGAGCACAAAGTCTGTTACCCTGCGGGCTTCCTCCAACACTTCGGTGGCAGCCTGCTTATCTGTCGTTACCTGGAGCTCCTGAAGTTTATCAGCCAGGTATGCCTGTATCATCACGGACGCGTTCATAGTGCGTGCCGTGAGGCCCTGAGCCCTGTAGCATCTCAAGCTGAGTAGCTAAGGCTCGAGAGGCCTTACTGGGCAGAGTCGGTTTTGTTCCAGAAGACCTGGGGGCCAAATGAGATGCAAGCGTGTCCTCCATTTGTGGCACGTTGGCTATTCCTGCTGCTTCCATCCCAGCCACATCAAGGAACTGTGAGAGCGGGAGTAACATAGGAGCCCTGGGCTCAGGCCAGGTGCGAGTCTGCTCCGTGAGGAAATCCGAGAAGATGGGTATCCTGTACCTCGTTTTAGATTGCTGTTTTGCGTAAAAATAATTTCCTGCCAACCTCGTGACTTTTTGTTGAGGTGGAGGTTCGGGCCACGGGATGCGCAACGTGTCCGCCGTTCTCCGGCACAAATCGAACAGAGCAGGGACCAAAGTGTCGGTCTCCGGGAGTACAGGCGTCGGGGTGTGAGAGAGGTCTCCCTCCTCTCCGTCGCACTCGTTGTCAGCTTCGTCACCAAAAAATTCACCTGAGGCTGTTAGCGAGATCTCATCCGCGTTCATCATGCCTCGAGTGTCAAAGTCGGCTGTCGAGTCCCCGATGGGAGCCGCCACATCTGGGCTGTCGCCCCATTCGACTCGGGTGCTGTCCTCCAAAACCATGCTCTCGAGCTCCGGCGTGGGAGTGAGAGTCTCAGTGAGTCCAGGTCTGTTGGTGCTACGGTTGCGCCCATGGCTTTGGCCACAAAATCCACTCTGTGCCTCCTCACCGCCTCCAGCATCTGGCTGCAGTGCGGCCATGAGTCTAGCGCGTCCAGCACCATTTTCACGTGCAGCATTCCCAGGCAGACAGGATAGGCCTTGTGGGTGTCCGTCGCAGAGAGATAAAAATCATAGCCATTGGGGCAGGCGCGCAAGGTCGGGCTTGCCGTCTTGCTAGCTTTTTTCGGAAGTCTCTGCTTTCGCTTTCCTTTCTCTGGAGCCATGTCCGACAGAAGACAAGCAAGTCTTTCCAAAATTCTCTTTTGAGACGTCTCCTCCATCGCGTCACTTTCGCTGGCTAGCCTGCTACAAAATAGCAGGGTAGCGATGTGACGCAGTTAGCACTGTCGTGCGAAGCAGTTTGTGGAGAGAGGAAAAAATATGCCGGACTAGCTTTCGCTAGCCCAGCAGTACGCAGGAAAAATTCTCTGTACGCTCTGCGTAGGGAGCGAGCTCACCGCTGGTCGAGTGATGAACAACAGAGAAGTCCCATGAAGAGAAGAGAAGTTCAGGTTTAAGCGAAGTGAAGGGCAATAAGAGGAAGTAGGATGGGCGTCCGCGTCTTAAGTACCCAGAGGGCGGGGTCTCTGGGGTGACGCTGACACCCCTTGCCGTAAAGGCGTGAATGTATTCCTTCAGGTAATCACGCGGGGCGCAATTTCCCATAGCAATAGTGTTGCATCGAGTGACTGACTGATAAGGGAACCTCTGATACCCTCCTCCAAACCTGGAACAAAATAAGGCAAACTATTTCCTTACACCCTGACCTCAATTAAAGACAAATGAGAACACCCTGACCTCAATTAAAGACAAATGAGAATATCTTTGTCATGATCAGCTGTTTAATGTTTGAACCCACGTGCAGAAAAACAGACTGGCTCACGAATGTAAAATGAATAATGATTTATTTAACAAAAATAATAATGCTGATGGAACAAAAAACACTTACTGAGAGGAGAGGAGATGAGCAGATCATACACTGTGGAAAGACAAAGCCCCGGTGCTCAAGGAGTGAACACACAGAGTTTATATACTGACACAAACAAGACAGTGAGGAGCACCTGGGGTGATTAGAATGAGTATCAGCTGTGAATGATTAAGGCCTGAGCACAGAGAGACAGTCTGAGGAGTGGGAAATGACAGAGACTGAATGAGATACACAGAAACTAGTAAACAAAGCTCAGAATAACAAAGTATGACAGGAGGGGAACACAAAATAACAATACACAAATTAACATAAAGAAACAGAAAGGGACAGAGCCTGACACAACCCCCCCCCCTCAAGGGTGGCACCTGACAACCCCAAGACGGACCCCACAAGAACAAGGGCGGGTGGAGGGAGGCAACAGGCAGGATGGTGGGCCAACATCGGCCAGATCCGGGGGACGCCCAGGAGGTCGCCCATCACCAACAGCCAGATCAGGAACGCCCAGGAGATCGCCCATCACCAACAGCCAGATCCGGAGGACGTCCAGGAGGCCGCCCATCACCATAGTCGTCGGCCGGAGCACAGTCGTCGGCCGGAGCACAGTCGTCGGCCGGAGCACCATTGTCAGAGCCCTCTGAAACATTGTCGGGCAAAGAGACGTCGTCGGGACCCTCGTCGTCAGAGCCCTCTGAGACGTTGTTGGGCTCCTCTGAGACGTCATCCGGACCCTCGTCGTCAGGACCCTCGTTGTCTGGCTCCTTTGAGACGTCATCCGGAACCTCGTCGTCAGGACCCTCGTTGTCTGGCTCCTCTGAGACGTCTGGCTCCTCTGAGACGTCATCCGGACCCTCGTCGTCAGGACCCTCTGAGACGTCATCCGGACCCTCGTCGTCAGGACCCTCTGAGACGTCATCCGGACCCTCGTCGTCAGGACCCTCTGAGACGTCATCCGGACCCTCGTCGTCAAGACCCTCTGAGACGTCATCCAGACCCTCAACGTCAAGACCCTCTGAGACGTCATCCGGACCCTTGTCGTCAAGACCCTCTGTGCCGTCGAGACTGCAGGCAAGGGGACCACCGTCGAGACTGCAGGCGAGGGGACCACCGTCGAGACTGTAGGCGAGGGGACCACCGTCGAGACTGCAGGCGAGGGGACCACCGGAACACCATTGTCAGAGCCCTCTGAGACGTTGTCGGACGAGGAGACGTCGTCGGGACCCTTGTCGTCAGGACCCTCGTTGTCTGACTCCTTTGAGACGTCATCCAGTCCCTCGTCGTCAGGACCCTCTTTGTCTGGCTCCTTTGAGATGTCATCCGGACCCTCGTTGTCTGGCTCCTCTGAGACGTCATCCGGACCCTCGTCGTCAGGACCCTCGTCTGGCTCCTCTGAGACGTTATCCGGACCCTCGTCGTCAGGACCGTCGTTGTCTGGCTCCTTTGAGACGTCATCCGGACCCTCTGAGACGTCATCCGGACCCTCGTCGTCAGGACCCTCGTTGTCTGGCTCCTTTGAGACGTCATCCGGACCCTCTGAGACGTCATCCGGACCCTCGTCGTCAGGACCCTCTGAGACGTCATCCGGACCCTCTGAGACGTCATCCGGACCCTCGTCGTCAAGACCCTCTGTGCCGTCGAGACTGCAGGCAAGGGGACCACCGTCGAGACTGCAGGCGAGGGGACCACCGTCGAGACTGCAGGCGAGGGGACCACCGTCGAGACTGCAGACGAGGGGACCACCGTCGAGACTGCAGGCGAGGGGACCACCG
>JBBPBX010066429.1:0-19673 GCA_038048925.1 Garcialebias charrua | reverse complement strand
TTCTCCTTCTTCCACCGAATGAATGGTTTTGTTCTGACTTCATTATTTATCACTTGATTTATCGCGCGATCTTGCAATTCCCGCGCATGCGTCTTGGAGCGGCGCATCCATGCGGACCTGAGCTGAGCGGAGGTAGTGGACTTTGGACTTGCTCAGCTGCGACCTGCGGAGCGGAGCGGACACGGACCGCGTGTAGTGTATTTTTGGGGTTATTCTCTCACTGAGCAGCTTGTTTTGAGCTTTCAGGAGGATTCCTTCAGCTCTTTGTCCTTTAATTGTGGAGTTGAGTTGTGAAACGACGGCGTTGGACCAGTTTCGAGCGGCGTGGGAGTTCCCTGGATCGGCGTCGGCCTTGTGAACTGTTGGGACCGAGAGGCCTGTTTCGCTCTCTGGAGGCTGGATTCGAGGCTTACCGGCCACCGTCCGGGGGCTGTTCGAGGGGGACTCTGGACAAGCACAGGCTGTCGTTCGGCGGAGTTGACAACCTGCGGCGTTGGAGCGGCGTTGAGGTCGCTGACTTTTCTCCAACTTTCATCTGCGGGAGCGGCTGCTGCTGGGGAGGACCTCGGTCGGCCGTAGAGGAGGTCTGTTTCTTCTCCTTTCAGGCCAGCTTTGCTGGTAATGTGAGTCGATGACCAGGCCTATTCACTCATAATTTTCTTGTGGAAAATTGACATTGGGAGTCGGCTCTTAGTAAAGATGGCAAATAAATCCAAAAGGGACAAACAAGCTCTGAGTGAGCAAAACTCTGATGATGTTGAAGAAATTAAGAGATCGTTAAACTTCATGAGTTCTGAACTTGTGAAAATAACATCTCAACAAAAGCAACTTATGGGCTTGTTTGACGAGATTAATCAATTAAAATCACAAATTACTTTGAAGGACAAAAAAATAATGGAATTGGAGTTACGGATCGATGAATTAGAACAAAATTCAAGACAAGAAAATGTAATAATTACTGGACTGGAAATAAAAAATCGATCATATACCAAAGTCACAAAAAATGAGGGGATTACAGAAGAATCATCGCCTCAAGAGCAGAAGACACTTGAAGACCAAGTGGTATCCTTCCTACAGGATAAAGACTTTGATGTTGGTCATGATGACATTGCTTTTTGCCACACCCTTCATAGTAAAATTAAACAATCTAAGCCGGTAATAGTAGTGAGGTTCAACAATAGAAAAAAAAGAAACAGCATAATTATGCAAGCAAAAAAATTAAAGGAAACGAAAGTTTATATAAACGAACATTTAACAAGAAAGAACGGAATGATTGCACGAGAAGCAAGAATGTTAAAAAAACAGAATAAAATAGTATCTACGTGGACGAAAAACGGTAAAATATGGATTAAAAAACAGGAAGGCTCAACACCTGAAATAATAAGAGAATTAAATGACTTGGAAAAGTTTGGAAGAACTTAGAACTTTTGACAAGAACAGTAGTAAAATTCTCAACAACATTCATATATCAAAAATCCGATGGTCAAATACTTTAAATGACTATGATGGGCGAAGAATCAGAATTCAAAATATATAATATTGAAGACGAAATTGTAAACAATTTACTTCCTGTTACAAAAGAAAGTAAATACTATAATGACGAACAGTTTAACACAATTGAGGTATCAGATGGTGGTCTCTCCATTATCCACTTCAATTGCAGAAGTATAAATGCAAATCTATCCAAGATAACAGATTTTTTGAAGCAATTACATAAAAAGTTTACAATAATAGCCCTATCCGAAACATGGCTAAATGATGAAAACATAAACAATGCTTACATAGAAGGTTATGACCTTTATCATTGTACTGCCCTCGTCACATGAGGCAAATGCAACTAGACAGTCAGTTAAACTCTTCCCTAATACCACGACTCTGAGGAAAGTTGTTTTCTTGTCCACAGGTGAAGTGTGAAACTAAAACACACAAAAAATATATTTCACTTATTCAGCCTTTTTAACATGTACATATATGGTTAATGCAAATAAATGAAATGTTCCACATGAATTAGCTTCTTGTTCTTAACGTTTACCGTTTTACACAATCTTGACTTAAAGCTGACAATATATAATGATTTTTCAATATATATATGAGCATGAACTGACTTGTTTATTGCAGTAGCTTGGTCTGATAACAAATTAACGGTAGTATTGTGACCTTGCAATAAACATTCAAAATACTTGAAGCAAAACTTAACAAACAAGAAATTCTGTGAAAATAATGATCTGCAATGATATATTAAACATAACATACCCACGATGCTACATTTAGAGCGAAGATGAATGCAGATGGCACTGGCTTGACTGAACACATGGATAACCCTTGAATTCTGACTCTCAACCCAACTTCCTGGTTGAAGTCACATGACACATAGCTTGGGCTGTATCTCTTAAAGGGACAGTCAACATATTCAAATACACTACTGCTAAACACTCAACAACACACTCCCCGCCTGGCGTGATCTCTCGCCACTTACTAGATTACAACAGTCCTTAGTCATTTGGAGGTAAGAGAATTACTATTTCTGTGACTGGCCTAAGGAAGACTGAAGAACCTCCTGTGTTGCAGATCTTCACCTCAACTTTTCTGACTTTGTCATCTTTGCTCGGGAAAGTCTGTGTCACAAGTCCAAGAGGCCATTCGTTTCTTGGCAGCTGAATGTTCTTGAGGAGTACAACACTTCCTGGTTTGATGTTTGGATGAGTCACCAGCCACTTTCTGCGTGGCTGCAGTGTTGGGAGAAACTGTTTTCTCCATCGATCCCAGAAAGTATTAGACAAATGTTGGACCTGGCGCCACTGATGCTTGTAAAGGTCTGAAGCTCCAAACTCTCCTGCAGGTGCTGGAACCGTGTTTACCTTCTGAGTGAGTAAAGCCAGTGGCGGACTTGGACATTTTGGGGCCCCAGGCAAACCTTTGTAAAGGGGCCCTCCCCCAAGTCAGCCTAAATGTACCATTAGGCCCTGCCCTGAAGGTCAAAGATTTTCATGTATATGACAAAGATGAATAAAAGTAGTGATAATAAAATAACAAAAATAAAATGAACATATTATATCTCCTATTTGACAAAAAATATTATTTTTGACATCTGGGAATTTTTTTGTATATATTACTGTCAAAGGAAATAAACTCACTTTACTGCACTGTGTTTTTACAGCATTAAGTGATCATGAATTACTTTGATTATTTAGCTGGATTTCTATGAAAGTTGTCTTCGGTCTTGTTTCTGGTCTTTAATGATGCATGTTTAAAGACTGCATCTGAAAAAAAATATGTTAGTGTTGGAGGAAATAAACTCACACAGACTTTAAACTAAATGACTCAAATAATGTCACTTTTCAGTTATATCAATTTTTACATTTTAGATAACAATTTAATTTAGTAATCCTAGCCTTTTGATTCTGTTGTTTTAAACTAACAGTGACATTTCTGTCCAAAGCAAACCAAAATGGTAAATGGTAAATGGAGCTTATTTATATAGCGCTTTCCAGCCCCCTGTGAGGAGCCCCAAAGCGCTTTACAATACCAGCCATCCACCCATTCATTCAGACATTCATACACCGGTAGTGGTAGCCTGCCTTGCAAGGCGCCATCCAGACCTACCGGGAGCAACTCGGGGTTAAGTGTCTTGCCCAGGGACACAACGACACATGGTGGGCGGACGCGGGATTCGAACCTCCAACCTTCCGATCGGGGATCGACTGCCATTACCACTACACCATGGCCGCCCCCAAAATCAGTGATTATTAAAAAACATGTTTCTGCATTACTCAGTTGTGCTTTGTAATGTAAACGATAGTCTGATGAAGTTTTAAAAGTCAAATATTCTGTAAAATGGTTGAGAAAAAAATTAATAGATAACTGCGGAATAGTTTAGATCTACCGGTATTCTATTCAATGTACTGTATAGTCCGTATATTTTAATAATATAATAAACAAGCAGGGTAGGGAGGGAGCTAGGTAAAATATAAAATCCCCTCTATCTCTCCTTGTTTAAGTCAGAAGATTTAGGCCAAAAATCTTTTAAAATTTTGATACAGAAAGAAAACATGAAAATGGTGGTTGTCTCAGCTGATTTCTGACAGGATTTCTTTTACCCAACCTACAAAATAAATACTAAAACTCATACCTCATCTTGTTGTGAATCCTCCTAGTCTTTATCTTCGTCTTGAGTCACTGCCTCTGCGCCATTAACTTCTTCCTGCATCCGGTCCGGTTCCCCACACTTTCAATGGGCCGCCCGTCATTATCAGCCGTTGATGACGTTTTAGACCCATTAAAAAACTTTGTCACTTTTGGTAGTGTAGAAACATTAGCTTTGGTTTTTTCACGCTTTTTATGTTTTTCTGCTCCGCTTTCGTACCTTCGTGTTCGCTTCATCTTTTTTCTTCTCCTCTGACTGTCTTCCCGCTTTTCCGCTCAAGCATACAGCGCTTCTTGTTTTGGGTGATGTCATGATGGAATAGTCCATTTTAGTAGGGGGGGGTACAGAAATCGGCCATATATTGTATTGCGTTTTTAATTATCGTTTTCTTTGTAACTATAATTATTTTTATGTTAAACGTACATTAACAAGCAGGAGCAATGTTAGGGATGTAGGTGACTGGCTGGGGTGGGGCCCCTGCTGATTGGAGGCCCCAGGCAACCGCCTAGTTTGCCTTAATGGTAGATCCGCCCCTGAGTAAAGCAGCAGGCGTCAAGATGAATGAATCATCAGGGTCAGTTGTCACAGGAACCAGAGGTCTAGCGTTGACGATCGCTGAAACTTCTGACATGAAATTTGTCAGGACTTCGTGGATAAGTTTGTCGTTCATCTGGATAGTGATTGATGCTGCAAAATCAAGAGGATTGTAAAGACTGTTGATTGTAGACAAGACGCCACCTCGGGTGTATGGCTTTACCTCCTTTGAGACACTGAAGTGGAAACGGTATTGTAGTAAACATGAGGGTAACCACCATATTGTGACTTTAAACACGTACGGTGCCACCCAGATGTAAGGGGTTAATGAGGAGGTCAATATTAATACTGACCTCCTTTTTACCTTAATTTATTTACTTATTCAGATTGAATAGTAATTTCACGGATTCTCTTCTTTTTCAGTTTATTCAATATTTCTGTGATCTTTATGATGGATAAATAAACAGAGCCATTAAGTGACAATGGACACGTTAACTTAGTTTGATATGTCAAAGAGACACTATCATTTATTTAAAATAAATCAACTAAATTAACACCATTACACTTGATTGACATGATTTCACTTTCTTTCAATTTAAATACGTCAGCACACTTAAATTTAACACAACAGACATAAATATTGGATGTTAACATATTTAGTCTGTGGGCTCTTCAGCTTAAAATAGTTTCCAGCTTAAGATTGAGAGGGAAAGGGAAAAGGAGGAATAAGAGGTTGGAGAGATTAAGTTATTTATCTCGAGTGTAACCAGAGATGACACTTTCCATCCGACTTCGGCTAAATCCCAGGTACGTTTGTAAACAGCTCTTTACCTTTTGACGATGCGTCTGATAAAGATATCACCAGCCTCCCAGGTGCACAGAGTCCTTCCGGCCCTCGTACGTCTGAACTGGTCGTTTACTTCCAACGTCTCCTCGGATCCGCGTCAGCCGTCAGAAACATGTGGCAGCTTCTGGCCGACTTCAAGACGAGATGTTTCTCAAAGAAAGTTCATTAGGAACTTTGGAGCTTTTGCTCGGGGAACTGGATGGAGGCGTCCATCAGTTCTAGCTGACAAGTTAGTCTTTGGCTCTTGACCAAGCTTGACCAGCTGCAAGGCAGAGAGCTTTCAGGTCTCCGTCCATTCAAACTCTCTGTCCATTCAAAGACTGCTTATTCCAGGAGGGAATAAACAAAGTTTTTTAGCTCTGTTCCTTAAAAGTGGACCCATAACAACATGTTATCAGTCCCAGCTGGATGACGAGTCCTTAGCGCGTGACTTGTGGTCATTCAGCTCTTTGGAAGTTCACATCATCTTTCGAAACTCCCAGAAACTCTGGAGCGTTCTCGCACAGTTTAGAACTTAAAGCAGGAACACAGAGAGGAGTTCACTTGCCTTATCAAACCCAAGGTTACAAGCAGAGCAGAGGGAAATTGTTTAGGAAAAGGCAGAGCAGCTGGAGCCTTGTTCATGAAAAACAACGGATAAAACTGTCTTCTTATTTCTAAACAAAACAGTCGGGTCTCTGTGACCCGCAATTTCACCTTTAACACAGCAGTGAACACCAGTTTAACTCTTAAAGAATAACACAGCTTAAAAGCACACATCATGAAAATGACAAAGTTATTCTTTTGATCACATCAGCCTAAAATCAAAGATAGAAATAGTCTCTTATTGGTGACTATGTTATCAGATTATAGCTAAATGAATGATTTTGTAGTAAATGTCTTGCTTTACTGAGAGGTCAGTAAAGGTCATCACTGGACAGTTCAAAAGTACACAGGTGTCTTAAAAGTGGACAAGGTCATGTCCACTACATCTCCCCCCTTTTGGAAGCCATCGCCAGTCCTTGGGGATGGGGTCCAACACGAAAGGAAACCTTGAACTGTCTTTGATCTTGAAGTAATCCAGCAAGTGGAAAAGAAAAATCAAAAATTATAATCCCATAAAGTTTTTGGAAATTTCATACTGTTCAGAGGTAATCCTAGCCTGGTTCAAACCAGACCCTGCTGTCCTTCACTTCGCTTCAGACAAGGGTCTGGCACCGCCCCATTGAAAAACGTTTCTTGCTGGAGGCGTGGCCTCTGCTGAGGAACAAAACCATTGGATCTGATTTTACCCAATCAACGTTTGCCCGTGACGTATGTTGCGCGACGGCTGGAACCGGAAATTGCGTACGTTGTAAACAAACATCCACCGACCGAACAAAATGGCTGTAAATGAATGCTGTAGACTTTGCGAGACAAATTTAAGAATCGCCGGAGTTATAACAAACAGCAAAATAATATTCGACAGTAAGACTGTTGATAATATATCATCTCAGCTGTCCAAGCTAGGTTTAATAATTGAAAACACACCGCAACGTTCAAACCGTGTCTGCCGTAAATGCTGCAGTATAATCACGAGGCTACAACACGATACAGAGGTTTTGCAGCAATGGAAAGTCAAAGAGACAACAACGGTTGTCGAGAGCTGTCTGGAGAAAGATGCCTCTTGCTCTACTGACAAAAGAGACCGGGAGCCTACACCATCTAAAACACCAAGAGCAGCTAAGAAGTCCAGGAGATCAACCGACTTGCCAGTGCCAAAGAGAAGCAGTAAAACAGAGGTATGTAAATTACATAAGAAATTGTTCGTCAACATCTTTTACGCTTATTTTGAGATATTTTAGCAAATATTATCAGTTAAGGACTAATCAGTAGTCATAGACCATGGCAAAATGAATGTGTGATTGGTCGGTTATAAAGAGTACCAAAACTGACACCGAAATAAAATCATAAACATAATTGGCCCAATAAATAAATACACATGAAATTATTTATGAACATACATAGATGTATGTATGAACACACACACATTAACATCATTACTATACATTTTTCCATTTTTCTTATAGATGCATTTACCGGTATGCATCTTTAAATGTCTTTATAGCTTTATAATAAATTTCATTCAATAATTTTTATTTTGTTGTGTTGTTTTTTTATATTTTTGCCTCTTCTTTTTTTCCTTTAAGTTAGTAATTTCTGCGTCATTATGCAGATGAGGAGGGTCTGTGTCCTAATGCATCAGTTTGGTTAGCATTACACTGAGTTTGATTAATGAGGCAGAAATACATGAGGTGGCATAGAAATAGTATATGTTAATTATACATATAAAGTTATAAATATATAATTTGTTGTAGCTATACAAATATAATAAATATGAAATGGTAATTGGAGCTTATTTATATAGCACTTTCTAGCCCCCTGTGAGGGGCCCCAAAGCGCTTTACAATACCAACCATCCACCCATTCATACACACATTCATACACCGGTTGCGGCAGACTGCCATGCAAGGCGCCTTTCCAGTCCTATTGGTAGCAACTTGGGGTTAAGTGTTTTGCCCAGGGACACAACGATACATGGTGTGGGGAACCGGGATTCAAACCTCCAACCTTCCGATCGGGGGACGACTGCCATTACCGCTACGCCACGGCCGCGTAAAGTAAATGAAAAAAAAAAAGTAAAGTTCCCTCGTAAAGTAAATGGTGCACTTTAAGTGTTCATATTTATTTATTTGGATATGTGTATTTTTCATCTTTTAAATTTAATTGGATGATTTCTGATCCTTTACATCTTTCTTCCCCAAGGAAAAGTAATAGAGCAAGATCATAGTAACAGCATTGAATGCATTCACATGTTATCTACATTATAATCTGTATTTCTAAGTGGCCCACATAAAGCTATTTTCTTCTTGAGGCCTAATTGTACATGTGCCATGGCTTGGTTACAATAAGCCAATAAGAGAGAAGGTCATGAAGCACAAACTAGGATATGAAGACTCTTCACTGCATTGAGCCCATAATGTAACTGTTACTGTATTTGGCATTGTTAATGTTAATTCTGAACCTAATGTACATTTTTAATCTAGCTATTTTCATGTAACACAACCTTTTTATTGATGTTTCAGATTACGATCACCTACGACAGTCACTGTAAGAGGTCACTGACATGCCAATCTGACATAGCTGGGATTGTGGAAAATTTGGCAAAGCAGAAGTTTGCCACAGCAGCCAATCTGATATCAAGACATAAAGAATTGATGGACCACTTACAAGCCAGTGTTTTGGAGGTTGTGGAGGCTGAATGTGTGGCCCTCTGTAACAAGGCAAACAATTTCATGCTGTGGAGAGCAAGTGGTCTGGACCTGCAAACATTTTCCTTTCAAGCGTTGCATGATGACCTGAAGCGGCTGTCCCCTTTCTTGTTCAGCATCATCTCCAAAGTTGCTAACAACTCTCTACCTCACATTTGTGCTGCAGCCTCGGTAGCCTTACGGGGAAGAGAACACTGTTTATCTGCCCTTGCATACTATGTGAATTCGGTGTTGCTCTATGGTGGAGCAAAAAAGGCAGCTTTCCAGCGACTGGCCAAGTTGGGCATCTGCACAACACACTCCAATGCAGTTGGAAAACAAAAAGAAATGGCCCAGTACTGCATGCGCCCGGTGATGTGTTTAAAAAAGGACTTGGAGTCATTCCACAAAAAGCAAAGCAAAGACCAGTTGTCATCAGGTTAGTTTGTGTAACCCATTTCTTATGTTAAATTTATGTAAAACTTTGTGTTAGACTTTTTAATTTTTTTATCCAAATGTAATTTTAACTTGAGTCATTTTGTTTTCCCTGAAGACATGGCACAAAGCTCCACCACAGAGACAACTGGGAAGTCTGCAAAGGAGTTTGATGCACCGGACGTCTTCTCATTTAGTACTCTGACTGACGAAGAGATGGCTGATTTGGGTGTAGCTCCATTGGCTGCCCCAGTACATCCAGCATCTAGTGCACCTCCTACATATTCAATCATATTTGACAATCTGGACTTTTACATTCAGACTCATCATCAGTCTATCACTCAAACCAACAAGTCCATACACTGGGTACACCACATGTGTGTCATCAACAGAGTGAACTCACTGCACATGGACAATGTGAAACCGGCAAATTCTTTGGTCGATTACGATCTTGGGCAGTCTCTTCCAGGACCAGATGTTCAAGCTAATATGCGCCGGGAATTTGTTGTGTTGGGAAGCCGTATCCTGACAACTTATCTTGATGCATTCAAGCAACTCTCAAATGTAGTTGTGCACCACATCCCTCACCAGTTCTCTGAAGAAATGGCCCGTCCTTCAACACATGTATGTTATAACACATTATCGGATCAAAATGATAAAATCATGGACTATATTGAAAATATGAAAGTTAAATGAAATGCATGCTGGATTGAGTCAAGTAATTATTATGCACACTAACATTTATTTTTATTTTTCAATTCATATTTATAGTACCCACTAGGACTTTTATTCAAGGATGAGACTCGCACCGCTGACTTAGTGGATGTTCTCCAGCATCTTCAGAGGGAGTAAGTAACAAGCAAGTTTATTAATTGTTTATTCATTTTTACAAACATAGGTTTCATTTATATGAAATAGGGTGTGTTCCAACTATAGGGGGATCACACTCTTAAGCCTCCCTGGTAAGGTCTATTCAGGGGTTCTGGAGAGGAGGGTCCGTCGGATAGTCAAACCTCGGATTCAGGAGGAGCAGTGTGGTTTTCGTCCTGGTCGTGGAACACTAGACCAGCTCTACACCCTCAGCAGGGTCCTGGAGGGTGCGTGGGAGTTTGCCCAACCAGTTTACATGTGCTTTGTGGACTTGGAAAAGGCATTCGACCGCGTCCCTCGGGGGGTTCTGTGGGGGGTACTCCGGGAGTATGGGGTACCAGGCCCTTTGATACGGGCTGTTAGGTCCCTGTACGACCGGTGTCAGAGCTTGGTCCGCATCGCTGGCAGTAAGTCAGGCTCGTTTCCAGTGAGAGTTGGACTCCGCCAAGGTTGCCCTTTGTCACCGATTCTGTTCATAACTTTTATGGACAGAATTTCTAGGCGCAGCCAAGGTGTTGAGAGGATCCGTTTTGGTGGCCTTAGAATCGCTTCTCTGTTTTTTGCAGATGATGTGGTCCTATTGGCTTCATCAGATCGTGATCTACAGCTTTCGCTGGAGCGGTTTGCAGCTGAATGTGATGCGGCCGGGATGAGGATCAGTTCCTCCAAATCCGAGGCCATGGTCTTGAGCCGGAAAAGGGTAGCATGCCTTCTCCAGGGTCGGGGAGGAGGTCCTGCCCCAAGTGGAGGAGTTTAAGTATCTCGGGGTCTTGTTCACGAATGAGGGAAAACTGGAGCGTGAGATCGATAGGCGGATAGGTGCAACGTCTGCAGTGAAGCGGGCGCTGTACCGGTCTGTCGTGGTGAAGAGAGAGCTGAGTCAAAAGGCAAAGCTCTCAATTTACAGATCGATCTACGTTCCCACCCTCATCTATGGTCATGAGCTCTGGGTTATGACCGAAAGAACAAGATCTCGGATACAAGCGGCTGAAATGAGTCTCCGCAGGGTGTCTGGACTCTCCCTTAGAGATAGGGTGAGAAGCTCAGTCATCCGGGAGGGACTCGGAGTAGAGCCGCTGCTTCTCCACATCGAGAGGAGCCAGTTGAGGTGGCTCGGGCATCTGGTTAGGATGCCTCCTGGATGCCTCCCTGGTGAGGTGTTCCGGGCATGTCCCACCGGGAGGAGACCCAGAGGAAGACCCAGGACACGCTGGAGGGACTATGTTTCTCGGCTGGCCTGGGAACGCCTTGGGATTCCCCCAGAGGAGCTGCTCCAAGTGGCTGGGGAGAGGGAAGTCTGGGCCTCCCTACTTAGGCTGCTACCCCCGCGACCCGACCCCGGATAAGCGGAAGAAAATGGATGGATGATGGATGGATGGATGGCACAGCAGCATATGAGTTAATGTACACAGTATATGTATGAGGTACCGGTAGTTGATGTAGAGCTGGGCGATATGGAAAAAATCATATATCACGATATGGACTTTTTTATATCACGATAACGATATATATCACGATATAAAAAAAAAACTTTGGTCCAAATTTTTCTAGTACACACACACACACACACACATCGTGTGTATACAACACGATGTGTGTGTGTGTGTGTGTACAGGAAATTTGGACCAAAGTTTTTATTTTTTATTTTATTTTACTACAGATACAGTTACAATTATAAGAATGTGAACAAAAAGAACAAGGAAATTTGGACCAAAGTAGAAACTTTGGTCCAACTTTGGACCTACTTTGGTCCAAATTTTTCCTGCAGGTGGCGGTAAAACAACGGCTGCTAATAAAACCCACGAAGAAGAAATCCGCTCTGAAGTTGGAGTAAACAAGGCAAGAAACAGAAAAGAGAAAACGTTGCGTTTGATTCCGGTTCTGTTGTGTCTCTGGTCTGTTTTGTATTGGTTAACTGGACCCGAGTTCGGACTCGGTTGGACTTCGTGTCCTCTGGACCCATTTTGTCTCCGAGTTTCAGCGGAGCGAAATAATGGAAGCTAACAAGGTGAGCTTCCCCCTCTTTTTGGTAAAAGTTCTTCTTCTTGGGCTGCCTGCGCAGCTGTTTCTCCATGTTGTGACACCCATAGATATCTGGTGACACCGGCTTCATGCCGGCTGCGTCTCTGTTGAACTCGAGTTTAACAACGTAAAGCATGTGTCGCAAACCCACATTGTGCGTGGCGTGCGTCAAACATAAAGCAGCGCAGTCATCTCGCAAAACCACAATATGAAGCTTCTTTGCGACCGTTATTTTTTTGATTTGATTTGATTTGATGTTTATTCATTCATTTTAAAAGAACAATACAAGACAGTTTCATCAGATACAAGATTACAAGTAGGATAAAATGAAGGGAGCAGAAAGAAGATGAAATCTTATTATATCTGCCCCTATTTCACAGTTTGTTCAACCAATGATAACTTTCAAGCAACATCACAGAATGAATAGTTCTACCTATTTTCCTAACTGTAATACACAAACTACATCACAAAATGAATAATTCTACTTAATTTTCCTGACTGTAAAACATAAACTAGATCACAAAATGAATAATTCTACTTAATATTTCTAACTGTAATACACAAACTACATCACCCATAATTCTAATTAATTTTCTAATTCTAATTTTTTTTTTTTTTTTTTTTTTTATAATTTTATTTAATTTTCCTATTTTTTTTTTTATTAATTTTCCTAACTGTAATACACAAACTAGATCATAAAATGAATAATTCTACTTAATTCTACTTAATTTTTCTAATTGAAATACACAAACTAAAAGATGGCACAACATCAAGATGTTCACAAAATGAATAATTCTACTTAATTTTCCTAATTGTAATACACAAATTCATCACAAAAATGAATAATTCTACTTAATTTTTCTAACTGTAATACACAAACTGCTTTATAAAATGAATAACTCTACTTAATTTTTCTAACTGTAATTCACAAACGTACCGTACATCATAAGTACAACATAATTGTAATACACAAACACGCATTACATCATATATAGTTTTTGAGCAAGTCCTTTTTGACCTTTTTCTTAAATGTATACATTGATTTTTCATTTTTAACATCACTCTCCAGAGCATTCCACAATCGAATTCCCTGAATTGAGGTAGACCGTCCTTTTAAGCTGGTTCTGAATTGTGGTTTGATGAATATCTCTGTCCCTTTGAGATTGTAATAACTTTGTCTTTTTATAAAATTTCTTTGGATATTTAAAGGTAATGTGTTATTATGAGCCCTATACATAATTGATAAAATACTATATTCTACCAATTCCTGGAATTTCAATAAGTTTAGTTGAATAAACAAGGTGTTTGAAGGGTGAGTGAAATGTTTTCTGGTGATTACTCTTACAGCTCTCTTTTGTAAAATAAAAACAGGCTTTGTAATAGTTTTGCATGCTTTTCCCCAAACCTCAATACAATAGATTAAATGTGGAGCAATGATTGTGTTATACAACATATGTAAAGCTTTATCAATTAAAAAATCCCTGACTTTATACAGTACTGCAATTGCTCTAGCTAGTTTTTTTTAATAGAATTTACATGATGTTTCCATGTCAGTTTGTCATCAATGATAACACCCAGAAACTTCACTTCACTCACTTTACAGATCACAACATCTTCAATTTCAAATGGATCGTCATCAACAATTCCCTTTTTGTTACTGAAAATCATGTAGTTAGTTTTATCTAAATTCAAAGATAATTTGTTTAATTTAAACCAAGTTTGTATTTTTATAAATTCTGTTTTCATCATATCCAAAATCTGTTTTATGTCATTACCCGAACTGAAAAAAGTGGTGTCATCGGCAAAAAGAACACATTTAAGTAGTGCTGACACATTTACCAAGTCATTCACATATAAAATAACCGCAGTGAAGTTATTTTCATATTGGACGTTGGATATTCGAGCTCCGTGCCTTCAGCGGTGCGTTGCTCTCGTCAGTCCGCTTCATGGAGTCTGATTTCGGCAACAGCGCTGAGTCTGCCCCTACTCAGAGACGTCATGGTTCACTTAGGGACCGTCAACAAATTTTCGACCGCGTCAACTCTTCAGAAACATAAAATAATATATTTTACACGATTTGACCCACCCACAATTACTGTTTATTAAAAAGTGTTTACAGCTGTTTATTTCTCAATTTTTATGCATTTTGTATTTTTTTCACAATTTAATATTTAATAAATCACAGTTTTTGGTCAATACCATTCAGGTCTTTTGAGCCACCCACACAAAACTTACATCAAACTACTCTCCAAGACCAGGCCTATGAGGCACAGCTTTTTGTTTTTCATTTTTATGCATTTTGTAATTTTTAACAATTTATTAATTCAGAAATCACTGTTTTTGCTCAATACCGTTCAGGTCTTTAGAGCCACCCACACAAGTCTTACATCAAACTACTCTCCAAGACCAGACCTATGAGGCACAGCTTTTTATTTTTCATTTTTATGCATTTTGTAATTTTTCACAATTTATTAATTCACAAATCACTGTTTTTGCTCAATGCCTTTCAGGTCTTTAGAGCCACCCACACAAAACTTACATCAAACTACTCTCCAAGTCCAGGCCTATGAGGCACAGCTTTTTGTTTTTCATTTTTATGCATTTTGTAATTTTTAACAATTTATTAATTCAGAAATCACTGTTTTTGCTCAATGCCGTTCAGGTCTTTTGAGCCACCCGCACAAAACTTACATCAAACTACTCTCCAAGTCCAGGCCTATGAGGCACAGCTTTTTGTTTTTCATTTTTATGCATTTTGTAATTTTTAACAATTTATTAATTCAGAAATCACTGTTTTTGCTCAATGCCGTTCAGGTCTTTTGAGCCACCCGCACAAAACTTACATCAAACTACTCTCCAAGTCCAGGCCTATGAGGCACAGCTTTTTGTTTTTCATTTTTATGCATTTTGTAATTTTTAACAATTTATTAATTCAGAAATCACTGTTTTTGCTCAATACCGTTCAGGTCTTTAGAGCCACCCACACAAGTCTTACATCAAACTACTCTCCAAGACCAGACCTATGAGGCACAGCTTTTTATTTTTCATTTTTATGCATTTTGTAATTTTTCAACAATTTATTAATTCACAAATCACTGTTTTTGCTCAATGCCGTTCAGGTCTTTAGAGCCACCCACACAAAACTTACATCAAACTACTCTCCAAGTCCAGGCCTATGAGGCACAGCTTTTTGTTTTTCATTTTTATGCATTTTGTAATTTTTAACAATTTATTAATTCAGAAATCACTGTTTTTGCTCAATGCCGTTCAGGTCTTTAGAGCCACCCACACAAAACTTACATCAAACTACTCTCCAAGACCAGGCCTATGAGGCACAGCTTTTTGTTTTTCATTTTTATGCATTTTGTAATTTTTAACAATTTATTAATTCAGAAATCACTGTTTTTGCTCAATGCCGTTCAGGTCTTTTGAGCCACCCACACAAAACTTACATCAAACTACTCTCCAAGTCCAGGCCTATGAGGCACAGCTTTTTGTTTTTCATTTTTATGCATTTTGTAATTTTTAACAATTTATTAATTCAGAAATCACTGTTTTTGCTCAATGCCGTTCAGGTCTTTTGAGCCACCCACACAAAACTTACATCAAACTACTCTCCAAGTCCAGGCCTATGAGGCACAGCTTTTTGTTTTTCATTTTTATGCATTTTGTAATTTTTAACAATTTATTAATTCAGAAATCACTGTTTTTGCTCAATGCCGTTCAGGTCTTTAGAGCCACCCACACAAAACTTACATCAAACTACTCTCCAAGACCAGGCCTATGAGGCACAGCTTTTTATTTTTCATTTTTATGCATTTTGTAATTTTTAACAATTTATTAATTCAGAAATCACTGTTTTTGCTCAATGCCGTTCAGGTCTTTAGAGCCACCCACACAAAACTTACATCAAACTACTCTCCAAGTCCAGGCCTATGAGGCACAGCTTTTTGTTTTTCATTTTTATGCATTTTGTAATTTTTAACAATTTATTAATTCAGAAATCACTGTTTTTGCTCAATGCCGTTCAGGTCTTTAGAGCCACCCACACAAAACTTACATCAAACTACTCTCCAAGACCAGGCCTATGAGGCACAGCTTTTTGTTTTTCATTTTTATGCATTTTGTAATTTTTAACAATTTATTAATTCAGAAATCACTGTTTTTGCTCAATGCCGTTCAGGTCTTTAGAGCCACCCACACAAAACTTACATCAAACTACTCTCCAAGACCAGGCCTATGAGGCACAGCTTTTTGTTTTTCATTTTTATGCATTTTGTAATTTTTAACAATTTATTAATTCAGAAATCACTGTTTTTGCTCAATGCCGTTCAGGTCTTATGAGCCACCCACACAAAACTTACATCAAACTACTCTCCAAGACCAGGCCTATGAGGCACAGCTTTTTGTTTTTCATTTTTATGCATTTTGTAATTTTTAACAATTTATTAATTCAGAAATCACTGTTTTTGCTCAATACCGTTCAGGTCTTTAGAGCCACCCACACAAGTCTTACATCAAACTACTCTCCAAGACCAGACCTATGAGGCACAGCTTTTTATTTTTCATTTTTATGCATTTTGTAATTTTTCACAATTTATTAATTCACAAATCACTGTTTTTGCTCAATGCCGTTCAGGTCTTTAGAGCCACCCACACAAAACTTACATCAAACTACTCTCCAAGTCCAGGCCTATGAGGCACAGCTTTTTGTTTTTCATTTTTATGCATTTTGTAATTTTTAACAATTTATTAATTCAGAAATCACTGTTTTTGCTCAATGCCGTTCAGGTCTTTAGAGCCACCCACACAAAACTTACATCAAACTACTCTCCAAGTCCAGGCCTATGAGGCACAGCTTTTTGTTTTTCATTTTTATGCATTTTGTAATTTTTAACAATTTATTAATTCAGAAATCACTGTTTTTGCTCAATACCGTTCAGGTCTTTAGAGCCACCCACACAAAACTTACATCAAACTACTCTCCAAGACCAGGCCTATGAGGCACAGCTTTTTGTTTTTCATTTTTATGCATTTTGTAATTTTTAACAATTTATTAATTCAGAAATCACTGTTTTTGCTCAATGCCGTTCAGGTCTTATGAGCCACCCACACAAAACTTACATCAAACTACTCTCCAAGACCAGGCCTATGAGGCACAGCTTTTTGTTTTTCATTTTTATGCATTTTGTAATTTTTAACAATTTATTAATTCAGAAATCACTGTTTTTGCTCAATACCGTTCAGGTCTTTAGAGCCACCCACACAAAACTTACATCAAACTACTCTCCAAGACCAGGCCTATGAGGCACAGCTTTTTGTTTTTCATTTTTATGCATTTTGTAATTTTTAACAATTTATTAATTCAGAAATCACTGTTTTTGCTCAATGCCGTTCAGGTCTTATGAGCCACCCACACAAAACTTACATCAAACTACTCTCCAAGACCAGGCCTATGAGGCACAGCTTTTTGTTTTTCATTTTTATGCATTTTGTAATTTTTAACAATTTATTAATTCAGAAATCACTGTTTTTGCTCAATGCCGTTCAGGTCTTTAGAGCCACCCACACAAAACTTACATCAAACTACTCTCCAAGTCCAGGCCTATGAGGCACAGCTTTTTGTTTTTCATTTTTATGCATTTTGTAATTTTTAACAATTTATTAATTCAGAAATCACTGTTTTTGCTCAATGCCGTTCAGGTCTTTAGAGCCACCCACACAAAACTTACATCAAACTACTCTCCAAGTCCAGGCCTATGAGGCACAGCTTTTTGTTTTTCATTTTTATGCATTTTGTAATTTTTAACAATTTATTAATTCAGAAATCACTGTTTTTGCTCAATGCCGTTCAGGTCTTTAGAGCCACCCACACAAAACTTACATCAAACTACTCTCCAAGACCAGGCCTATGAGGCACAGCTTTTTGTTTTTCATTTTTATGCATTTTGTAATTTTTAACAATTTATTAATTCAGAAATCACTGTTTTTGCTCAATGCCGTTCAGGTCTTTAGAGCCACCCACACAAAACTTACATCAAACTACTCTCCAAGACCAGGCCTATGAGGCACAGCTTTTTGTTTTTCATTTTTATGCATTTTGTAATTTTTAACAATTTATTAATTCAGAAATCACTGTTTTTGCTCAATGCCGTTCAGGTCTTTAGAGCCACCCACACAAAACTTACATCAAACTACTCTCCAAGACCAGGCCTATGAGGCACAGCTTTTTGTTTTTCATTTTTATGCATTTTGTAATTTTTAACAATTTATTAATTCAGAAATCACTGTTTTTGCTCAATGCCGTTCAGGTCTTTAGAGCCACCCACACAAAACTTACATCAAACTACTCTCCAAGACCAGGCCTATGAGGCACAGCTTTTTGTTTTTCATTTTTATGCATTTTGTAATTTTTAACAATTTATTAATTCAGAAATCACTGTTTTTGCTCAATACCGTTCAGGTCTTTTGAGCCACCCACACAAAACTTACATCAAACTACTCTCCAAGACCAGACCTATGAGGCACAGCTTTTTGTTTTTCATTTTTATGCATTTTGTAATTTTTAACAATTTATTAATTCAGAAATCACTGTTTTTGCTCAATGCCGTTCAGGTCTTATGAGCCACCCACACAAAACTTACATCAAACTACTCTCCAAGACCAGGCCTATGAGGCACAGCTTTTTATTTTTCAATTTTATGCATTTTGTAATTTTTAACAATTTATTAATTCAGAAATCACTGTTTTTGCTCAATGCCGTTCAGGTCTTTAGAGCCACCCACACAAAACTTACATCAAACTACTCTCCAAGTCCAGGCCTATGAGGCACAGCTTTTTGTTTTTCATTTTTATGCATTTTGTAATTTTTAACAATTTATTAATTCAGAAATCACTGTTTTTGCTCAATACCGTTCAGGTCTTTAGAGCCACCCACACAAAACTTACATCAAACTACTCTCCAAGACCAGGCCTATGAGGCACAGCTTTTTGTTTTTCATTTTTATGCATTTTGTAATTTTTAACAATTTATTAATTCAGAAATCACTGTTTTTGCTCAATACCGTTCAGGTCTTTAGAGCCACCCACACAAAACTTACATCAAACTACTCTCCAAGTCCAGGCCTATGAGGCACAGCTTTTTGTTTTTCATTTTTATGCATTTTGTAATTTTTAACAATTTATTAATTCAGAAATCACTGTTTTTGCTCAATGCCGTTCAGGTCTTTAGAGCCACCCACACAAAACTTACATCAAACTACTCTCCAAGTCCAGGCCTATGAGGCACAGCTTTTTGTTTTTTATTTTAAGTCATTGTACATTTTTTAACCATTAAAATTGTCAAAAATGAGCGTTCTTCTTCAATAGCTTCCAAGACATGTGACCTGTTGACCCAAAAACACTTTTAAATAATTATACTAGTCTCTATAGTTGAGACACAGTCTTTTGTTTTCTATTTTAAATCATTGTACATTTTTTAACCATTAAAATGGTCAAAAATGAGCGTTCTTCTTCAATAGCTTCCAAGACATGTGACCTGTTGACCCAAAAA
>JBBPBX010066428.1:8530-19673 GCA_038048925.1 Garcialebias charrua | reverse complement strand
TCACAATACGTTTGGGTCTGCCAGGTCTGACCGGCATCCTCCCCCACCATCGGAGCCAACTCACCACCAGGTAGTGGTCAGTTGACAGCTCCGCCCCTCTCCTCACCCGAGTGTCCAAGACATGCGGCCGCAGATCAGATGAGACGACAACAAAGTCGATCATCGAACTGCGACCTAGGGTGTCCTGGTGCCAAGAGCACATATGGACACCCTTATGCTTAAACATGGTGTTCGTTATGGACAATCCATGACGAGCACAGAAGTCCAATAACAGAACACCACTCTGGTTCAGATCAGGGGGGCCGTTCCTCCCAACCACACCCCTCCAGGTCTCACTGTCATTGCCCACGTGAGCGTTGAAGTCCCCCAGTAGAACAAGGGAGTCCCCAGGAGGCGCACTCTCCAATACCCGGCCGTGGTGTAGTGGGCGGCCGTGGTGTAGTGGTAATGGCAGTCGTCTCCCGATCGGAAAGTTGGCGGTTCGACTCCCGGGACCCGCACCATGTGTCGTTGTGTCCTTGGGCAAGACACTTAACCCTGAGTTGCTCCCGGTAGGACTGGAAAGCACCTTGCATGGTAGTCTGCCGCCACCGGTTTATGAATGTGTGTAGCATTCAATATATGTGTAGCACTTTGAGATTTTCAGTAATGAAAAGTGCGTTATAAATTGAATTAATTATTATTATTATTATTACCCCCTCCAAGGACTCCAAAAAGGGTGGGTAGTCTGAGCTGCCGTTTGGTGCATAGGCACAAACAACAGTCAGAGCCCGTCCCCCCACACGTAGGCGAAGGGAGGCTACCCTCTCGTTCACCGGGGTGAACCCCAACGTACAGGCACCAAGATGGGGGGCAACCAGTATGCCCACTCCTGCTCGGCGCCTCTCACCAGGGGCAACTCCAGAGTGGAAGAGTGTCCAACCCCTCTCAAGGAAACTGGTTCCAGAGCCAGAGCCATGCGTTGAGGTGAGTCCGACTATTTCTAGTCGGAACCTCTCAACCTCACACACTAGCTCAGGCTCCTTCCCCACCAGAGAGGTGACATTCCATGTCCCAATGGCCAGCTTCTGTAGCCGAGGATCAGACCGCCAGGGTCCCCGCCCTCGGCCACCACCCATCTCACATTGCACCCGACCCCTTTGGCCCCTCCCACAGGTGGTGAGCCCATGGGAAGTTCTTGAAACTTACAGAGCCTAATTATTTGGTGGTCATTTACAACTGACTAGCTTTATGAGATGTTTGAGATTTAAAAACAAAACCAATCTTTTATTAGCGTTAGCTCGGAGTGTTTTATGTTTCTGATGTCTTCCTGTTTGTTGGGCTCCAGATCCTCTTTTTTCTTCAGACAAGATCAACCAGTAATCAGACTTTTTACCACCTTCTGTTACTGATTTATTGCTGCAGCTGCCTGACTGTGAAGACTGATGAGATCCGTTTACGAACTGGTTTCTGTCTGCAGAGCGAGTGCGTCTGTAAAACTGGTTATATGGGGAACGGGAAGGTGTGTGACCTCATCAATCCCTGCTACACAAACAACGGAGGCTGCCATGACCTGGTACACACACACATACACACACACACACACACACACACACACACACACACACACACACACACACACACACACACACTGGATGTGTTGCACACTTTGTATTTTATCTTTGACATCTGATTATCAGACAAGCTTTGATGTTGACAGTCTTCTTTGTCTCTTCTTGAGATTAACAACGGGCTCCTCTCGATGTGGAGAAGCAGCGGCTCTACTCCGAGTCCCTCCCGGATGACTGAGCTTCTCACCCTATCTCTAAGGGAGAGTCCAGACACCCTGCGGAGAAAACTCATTTCAGCCGCTTGTATCCGAGATCTCGTTCTTTCGGTCACAACCCAAAGCTCATGACCATAGATGAGGGTGGGAACGTAGATCGATCGGTAAATTGAGAGCTTTGCCTTTCGACTCAGCTCTCTCTTCACCACGACAGACCGGTACAGCGCCCGCTTCACTGCGGACGCTGCACCTATCCGCCTATCGATCTCACGCTCCAGTTTTCCCTCATTCGTGAACAAGACCCCGAGATACTTAAACTCCTCCACTTGGGGCAGGACCTCCTCCCCGACCTGGAGAAGGCATGCTACCCTTTTCCGGCTCAAGACCATGGCCTCGGATTTGGAGGAACTGATCCTCATCCCGGCCGTATCACATTCAGCTGCAAACCGCTCCAGCAAAAGCTGTAGATCACGAACTGATGAAGCCAATAGGACCACATCATCTGCAAAAAACAGAGAAGCGATTCTAAGGCCACCAAAACAGATCCTCTCAACACCTTGGCTGCGCCTAGAAATTCTGTCCATAAAAGTTATGAACAGAATCGGCCGCTGCTTCTCCACATCGAGAGGAGCCAGTTGAGGTGGCTCGGGCATCTGGTTAGGATGCCTCCTGGACGCCTCCCTGGTGAGGTGTTCCGGGCATGTCCCACCGGGAGGAGACCCAGAGGAAGACCCAGGACACGCTGGAGGGACTATGTTTCTCGGCTGGCCTGGGAACGCCTTGGGATTCCCCCAGAGGAGCTGCTCCAAGTGGCTGGGGAGAGGGAAGTCTGGGCCTCCCTACTTAGGCTGCTACCCCCGCGACCCGACCCCGGATAAGCAGAAGAAAATGGATGGATGGATGGATGGAGATTAACAACAATAATTTTTATGCCCAACAAAGTTCAGTCTGGTCATCTGGACGGTTTCTTTTGTTGTTGTTGTTGTTGTTGAAACGTTTCGTCCTTGATAAAGTCCTTTGGATGAAGGACGAAACATCCCCCCAAAAAAATCCAGATGACCTACATGAACTTTGTTGGGTGTTTTACCAGGATTGTTGAACCTGAGCCTTGATAATAATATTTATACTTCCTGGCTTTGAGAAGATTCATTCATTCATTCATTCAACCTTTATTTACTTTTGGTCTGTGTGAGAAAACCAACCCACAAAAACCAGTATCTTCTGTTTGACTCTCACCATCCACTGGAACACAAACTCTCTGTCATCAGAACTTTACAGCATAGGGCCCAACACATCCCTACAAAGACAGAAGGGAAGGAAAAGGAACAGAAGCACATTGAAAAATCTCTCCAAACATGTGGATATCCTAACTGGGCCTTTGTCAAGTCAGCGAGGAAATCTACAAAACACACTAATGAACAGAAAAAGGAGAACAGACGAAAAAACATTGTCATCCCTTATGTGGTTGGAGTATCAGAGAATTTCAGAAGGATTTTCAACAAACACAACATCCCAGTACATTTCAAACCCAGCAGGTCTCTCAGATAGAGGCTTGGTGCACCCGAAGGACCAAACACCCACACACAAACAGAGTGGTGTAGTGTATGTTGTCCAGTGCAGCGAGGACTGTCCAGACCTCTACATTGGGGAAACTAAACACCCTCTTCACAGACGAATGTCTCAACACAGGAGAGCCTCCTCCTCTGGACAAAACTCAGCTGTTCACCTCCACCTCACAGACAAGGGTCACTCATTTGAGGACCAGAATGTTCATATTTTGGACCGAGAGCACAGATGGTTTGAGAGGGGTGTGAAGGAAGCTGTTTATATTAAGCGAGAAAAACCTTCTCTTAACGCCAAAATTACACCACACACGTTACGGCTCCGCCCCGCTCTGGTCCGACCTCCGCAGCAAATACGCACCCATTATAATCAATGACAGAATTTACACTGGCTCCGCACGGCGGCGGCGAGCTGCGGAGAGCGGACGGCAGTCCGTCAAAATTAGAAATTTTTCTATTTCTGCCGGACGCCGGAGCTGTGCCGGAGTCAACTTTTGAAGATTACGTCGCACCAACAGGAAAAGGAACGAGCACAACTTCCGTATTTACAAAATAAAATCACCACGGGCGGACTTAATCCTAGCTCTATACGGATTTATTTGTACAAAAATGCTTTCAAACTATCATTTATGACTACGCCTACAAACGCAATACAATAAAATAAATAAATAAATAAAGTATTTTATTCTGAAATGTAATACATCACTTCCTGTTGCTCAAACCATGTCCTGTCGCTCATTTACGAGAGAAGATCAAGGCAGCAGTCTCTACTGTTGTTCTCCTTCTTCCACCGAATGAATTGTTTTGTTCTGACTTACTTATTTATCACTTGATTTATCGCGCGATCCCGCAATTCCCGCGCATGCGTCTAGGAGCGGCGCATGCAGGCGGACCTGAGCTGAGCGGAGGAAGTGGAAACTGGAGTTTGAGACGCTCAGCTGCGACCTGCGGAGCGGAGCGGACCGTATGTAGTGTAATTTTGGGGTTAAGAGGAGGTCTCAGATTTCAAAAACGTATAATGCAGCTTTAGGAATGAATCCCAGACAGTTTTCACACTTGATGGGAACAGAGGAGCCTCATCTGTGAATTAGACTTACAAAGACCTTAAGAAACGCCTACTGTTAAGGTGTGAGGTGTGATTTGTCAATTTACATATGTATGTGTGTATCTTATCTCAGCCTTTAAAACCTGAACCACACTCTCTGCTCTTTGAATTAAGAAAGCTCCTCGGATGAAGAGCGAAACGTCTTCTGTTACAAATAAAGTCCAGTTGTTTCTGTATTGAACATTTTTTGATAAGATTAGCTTAGCTTAGCCTGCAACCACTAACGCCTGCTGGACTCGAGCACTGCATAATACTACGTCACCACGCATGTACGTATTTGTGTCGCAGCTTTTTCTGTCCGGGTTGAAACTGAAGCAGCCGGTTCAATCCAAACAGAAAAAGATTAGCTTAGCTTAGCCTGCAACCACTAACGCCTGCTGGACTCGAGCACTGCATAATACTACGTCACCACGCATGTACGTATTTGTGTCGCAGCTTTTTCTGTCCGGGTTGAAACTGAAGCAGCCGGTTCAATCCAAACAGAAAAAGAACAGCGTGAAACACTGTAAAATCATATCGAAATATCGAAAATATGCTTAAAATTCATATAATCGTTATTGAATAAAAGTACCGTATATTGCGAGATATATCAATATCGAATTATTGTCTAGCACTACCACCACCACTGTATCATCTTCAAACTTTACAATATGACAGCCTGGATGGGTAGCTGCACAATCATATGTGAGCAGAGTGAACAGCAGAGGGCTCAGCACACAGCCCTGAGGGGAGCCAGTGCTGAGGGTTTTGGTGGAGGAGGAGAAGTTGTGGATCCTCACTGTGGTCTGTTTGTTAAGAAGTCTAGGACCCAGTTGCAAAGGGAGGGGCTTAGTCCTAGTGTGAATAGTTTGTCCATCAGGGTTTGGGGGGTCATGATATTGAATGAATACGTGAAGTTCACAAAGAGCATACGGACGTCCTTCTGCTCCAGGTGGTTGAGAGCAGTGTGGACCACAGAAGACATGGCGTCCTCAGTTAATAATAATAATAATGAATTTAATTTGTAACGCACTTTTCATTAACAAAAATCTCAAAGTGCTAATTGATCAAAGTTGATCGGTTCTCGCAGTATGCGTACTGATGAGGGTCCTCGCTAGCCTGGCCCTTGCCTTCCTGCACAGCTCTCATTTCCCTTCACTGCACAGTCTGGGACTTCTCCCATTAACAACGATTTCTCCGGTAGATTTTTGTTCGGACCAATCAGAGAACAGAAGGGGCGGAGTTTTTGGCCCCTAACCCACGCCCCCACCTGTCCCAGCGCAGCCAGCGAGCAGCCGCATGTTCTCATTCAAAGCGATGCAAAGCGATGCAGGACTGTTTTATATGTGACACAAATTTATTAATTTCCCCTTCTTAATCCCTTATCTGGAGTTTTCTTTTGTTTTTTTCCCCAAAAGTCAAGTAATCGCTCCCTCCTCCCTCCTCCTTCTCCTCCACCCTCCGTTGAGTGAAATGAACAAGGAGGAAATGGCTGAGGTTGTCACGAGAATTAAACTCGGGTTTTACGTTGCTGACCGAGTCCCATCAGATTTTCTGGTCTTTTGGTGAGCTGGACCAGCGATCCATGGTTTTATTTTATTAAAATGTTTTATTAACATATAAACACAGAATTTGCGCAGCGAGAGAAAAGCTGCAGGAGGCGGAGCAGTTGTCAGTCAAGTTCACCAGTGCACGGGGGGTGGCTCTGAGGGGAGGGAGCAGAATGCTTTCCCTGTTCAAAATATCCAATGGTTTTGTTCCTCAGCAGAGGCCAACGCCTCCAGCAAGAATCGTTTCTCTATGGAAAAAGTCCAGACCCTTGTCTGAAGCGAAGTGAAGGACAGGGTCTGGTTTTAACCAGGCTAGGTCCTCGCTGATGTTGATGGATGTTTTGATGTGGGTCATGACCAGTTTTTTGAAGCATTTAGTGACTATAGGGGTAAGGGCCACTGGCCGATAGTCATTCAGACCAGTCACTGTAGAGCTCTTTGGGACTGGGATGATAGTGGCTGTCTTCAGGCAAGTGGGAACTGCTGCCAGGGTAAGTGAAGAGTTAAAGATGTCGGCTAGCGCCTTGCAGATCTGATCGGCATAGTCTTTCAACACCTTCCTGTGGATGTTGTCTGGGCTAGTTGCTTTGTGAGGATAAATCCTCCTGAAAGTACTCCTTACTTCTGCTGAGGTCACGCTGAGAAACTCCTCTTCCGGTGGTGAGATGAGTCTGGTGCTGGGTGGTCTGTTTGGGTCTTCAAAGCGTGCATAAAACTTGTTGAGAGCATCAGGTAGTGATGGGTCTCCAGGGCATTGTTCACTTCTGCCTTTATGATCTGTTATACACTTAATGTCCCTCCACATGCTCTGTGGATCTTGTGAGGTGAATTGACCCTTGATCATCTGTGCATATGTGGCTTTGGCCCTCTTAATACCAGCAACCAGTTCTTTCCTTGTCCTTCTCACCTCCTGTGAGTTGCCAGACCTGAAGGCGGTGTTCCTGGCTTCCAGCAGGGTGCAAACCTCTGCATTCAGACAAGGCTTCCTGTTCAGGTAGCTCTGAACACATTTGATGGTGGCGACATCATCAGCACATTTGCTAATGTACCCCAGGACTGAAGATGTGTATTCCTCCAGGTCTAGTGCCCCATCATTGTCAGCAGCTTCTCTGAAGACCTGCCAGTCTGTACATACAAAGCAGTCTTTCAGTATGGCGTCACTACTTGGTCTGGAGCGTCTGAGCAGGGGGAGGTAAGCAGGGGCCAGGAAGATGGAGATATCAATCAACTTTATTTCTATAGCACATTTTTAAAACCACAGGGTTAACCAAAGTGCTGTACAATAACACAAAAGACAAGTTAATTAAAACGATAAAAACAAACAAAGCATACAAAAATAAAAAAATACATATACCAGTCTCACTGCAGGTGTGTTAAAATGCCATAAAAAAATAAGATCACGTGTTAATAGCCCATCTATGATCAGGGAGTCCTAGATGGGGGCGGGGGGCGGCTTTGTATGCATTTCATATGTTTGTGTAAACACCGTCCAGCGTGTTGTTTCCACGTGTTGGTATGGCAACATGCTTATAAAATCTTGGCAGGTAGACCTTTTGATTTACAGTATTTTCTGGTGTATAGGTCGCACCTGTGTATAGGTCACATTGTCAAATTATCACCACTAGATTGGAAAAATCCCTAGATAGGTCGCACCGGTGTATAGGTCGCACCTACGTTTAGCTCTGCTGCAAATGTCTGCCACAGGAGCACACAGCAAGGCTTTTAAGAAGATTAACACTTAAAAACAATTATTTGTTTGATAAAAATTATAGCAAATATATGTCTGAGCTGAACTTTTCCTTAATAAATGAACGTAATTGTGAAATGAGCTGGATTTAAAAATTTGTTTCGCCGAAAGTGATAACAAGCCATATATAGGTCGCACTGGTGTATAGGTCGCAGGCCTTGAAAAAAACCAACCATAAAACGGTGCGACCTATACACCGGAAAATACGGTATGTGGAAAGAAAAAATGAAAAAAGAAAGCAAAGCTGGATTACATCAGAGCGAGGCATTAAAAAAAAAATCCATAAATATATTTGTAGACAACAAAGACATAAACAAGTTTCTAATGTGAAGCTGTAACATGACCACTGGAAACACGCACCTGCACTCCCACAATCCTCAGCACATTCCTGCAGCAGTCTCCCTGAAACACCATAAAACTGCATTCCTGACATTCTTGTTGTCCTTATCTGCGTTCCAGACTCCTCTCTTCACCTCCGACCTTCTCCATGCCTTCCCCTCTACACAAACACCAGCAGCTCATTCAGAAACTGCTTCATCAACACAAAGTGGGAGGTGCAATGCATTCTGGGAAAATAAATAACTACTAATACTTTACAAATAGATTAATTTTGATGCAAATGAACCATCTGTTAGATCAGGGGTGTCAAAGTCAAATACACAGAGGGCCCAAAAAAACAAATTTGCTACAAGCCAAGGGCCGGACTGGTTCAATGTTTATTATAAGGGGGTGATATAAGAATTATTTTTCTTCTTTCTGCACTCTTTTCATTCAGTTTTCTTTTTGATGAATTTGTTTTATTTTGTCTCTTTAAAATGAATGAATAAATGAATTAAATAAAATATTAAATAGCTTTACATCTGCTAAGTTCTTGGCATAAATCAACACAGACATGTTCCTGCTTTTAGTATTTTACATTGTTTTATAATGTAGCTATTTATAACAAATATATTATAAATAAATAATAATAAAAACTCCACTAGATAATTACTAGAATAAATATTTCATAATACTGTAATGGTGTGGAGAGGATGGCTGTAAGGGGAGAAGGGAGGCCATCACAAAAAATATATATTCCGGTATATATATCTTTTCTTATATCTTATCTTTGAACACATCTGGACACGAAGGACTCCTATGTTAGAATGCTGTTCATCGACTTCAGCTCGGCATTCAACACCATCATCCCCCAACAGCTCATCCATAAACTGGACAGTCTGGGGCTGAACACCTCAATGTGTAACTGGCTGCTAGACTTCCTGACCGGGAGACCACAGACAGTACGGATCGGGAGTAACACATCTAGCACCATCACATTGAACACAGGGGCCCCACAAGGATGTGTGCTGAGCCCCCTTCTATTCACCCTGCTAACACACGACTGCACACCATCGTACAGCTCCAACCACTTCATCAAGTTTGCGGACGACACAACAGTGGTAGGTCTCATCAGCAACAACGATGAGACGGACTACAGGAACGAGGTGAGCCGCTTGGCCTTGTGGTGCGGACACAACAATCTCACTCTCAACGTGGAGAAGACAAAGGAGATTGTCGTGGACTTCAGGAAGAGGGATGCACAACATGCCCCTCTGACCATCAACAGCACCGCAGTGGAGAGAGTGGACAGCACCAAGTTCCTGGGAGTGCACGTCTCAAAGGACCTGTCCTGGAGCAGGAACACTGCAGCACTGGCCAAGAAGGCTCACCAGCGCCTCTACTTTCTCCGCAAGCTGAAAAGGGCTGGAGCTTCAACCTCCATCATGTGCACCTTCTACAGAGGTGCCATAGAAAGTGTCCTGACCAGCTGCATCACTGTGTGGTTTGGTGCATGCACTGCATCCTGCCGCAAGAGCCTCCAGCGCATCGTGAAAGCAGCTGAGAAGATCGTCGGCACCTCCTTGCCCTCACTGCAGGACTTACACAGCAAACGCCTCACTCGGAAAGCCCACCGCATGGCAGGTGATCCCACACACCCACTACACAGCCGCTTTAGACTGCTGCCATCAGGGAGGAGACTGAGGAGTCTCCAGGCTCGTACCAGCAGACTGAGAGACAGCTCTGTTCATCAGGCAGTCAGAATGCTAAACACTCTGCCTGCTCTGCCTCCCCTCCCATTTGAACTGCCTTAACACAAAAAACTTTCTCACACATTACCACACAACACAAAGATTTTAACACTGGACTCTGTGTCATCAAACGGGTTATTCACTAAACTCTCGGTCATGTGTTCATTCAGTTTGCACTACTTCTCATATTTGCACTAATGTTTGTATTACATTACTGCCTATAGTCATACTACTGTTTACATTCACTGTTTACATTTATTAATACTGTTTACATTTATTACTACTGCTTTACATTTATTACTACTGTTTACATTTACACTACTTTTATCTACACTACTGCAGATACATATACAGCATTCTCTGACTAGCCTTATCTAGCAACGAGCTAACATTAGCCTCGTGGCACCAGCCGACAGCCGGCTTTGTGCGATCAGAGGTTCCTGGAGCTCGCCGCGATGTCTGCCTGGCAGACGAAGATATCGGGGGACACCCAGCTAACTTGGAGAAACAAAGCCGACAGCCTTTTTGGAGGGGCTAAGCTAACAGGTGCAGCTAATGCCCAACAGCAACCGTGGAGTTGGAGAGGCTAACAGGTGCAGCTAATGACGGTTTTCGGTAAGTTATTAAAACTTTTTCTGGCTCCAAATGTATGAAGTTAGCATACTACTAGTCCTTCCTGTAAAGCGTTTGGACTGCATGGTGCTACAGAAAGCTGGGGAGCTCGGACGTAACGCAGCGGAGCTAACGCAGCAGAGCGGAGGCAAACAGCTGCAGCTCAAAGTAAGAAATTATTTTTTATTTTTTATAAATGTTTTAAAGTGTTAGGATAGTTGAAATGCTTGGTAACTGTTCATTACCGCACATGTACGTGTTCAGTGGTGGCTCATGTGGTATATATACCTATATACAGGTAGTCCCCGATTTACGAGATTTTCGTCTTACGAGATAGTCGTAGTAACGGAACTCGCTCGTAAGTCGGGGATTACCTGTAATAGTTTTGGTTTTCCTGTGACTTCAAAGTCAAAGTCAAGTCAAAGTCAAAGTCAACTTTATTGTCAGAACTGCAATACTGTATGTACAGGACATACACAGGATTAAAATTGCGTTTCTCTCAGTCCCTCGGTGCAACAGTAATTATTTAAACACTAAAACACTGAAACATTTAATAAACACAAGCATAAAATAGTAAAAGTGTAACACTGTCCTGAGTTTTTGCATAGTAGTATTAAAAGTATGAGAATTTACACCAACACTAAAAACACTAAACATTTAATGAACATAAGCATAAAATGAAATAATAAAAGTGTAATGCTGTCCTGAGATAATACTGCAGATAATACTTATCTGCAGTATGATAAATACTGTA
>JBBPBX010066427.1:0-10792 GCA_038048925.1 Garcialebias charrua | reverse complement strand
CAGATCGTCTCCAGCTCTAAACTAGAAGATGGTTTGTCTGTGGACCACATCCGAGAGGTCACGCCAAGGTCCACTCGTTCACCTCCTGAGCAGATAAAAATGTTGCTCAGCTACAATTGTTAGAAGTAAATAACTGCAGAAGATGAAGCCTTTTTCCACTGCAAGACTCACGTTCTTGGCTTGAAGTCCAAACATGCAGAAGGTACCGATGGACGGTGTATTTCCTCATCAGCTATTCCCCTCAGACCCCTAAAGCTGTCACAGTGATGCTCAGCTACCTTGGGCAGTTCCCGGTGAGTCCTCCTCATTGTGTCTCTGGTCTGATCCACCAGAAAACCCCAGAAAGACAAGTGACCTGGTGCCTTCAATACTGACCCAGAAAGGAGCAGAACCTAGTGGCGTAATGCCTTGGTCTGGTTATGTTAAGTTGATGCAACTTGGTAAAGCATTTCCTGACTTGCAGTGATGATAAATGACTTTATCTGATCAGATTAAACAACTTATTTCCACCAAAAATCCAAAGTAACTATTTGTTAAAATAGCCAAACTTTGTCTAAATTCATGCGCTTATAAAACTGAAATAATTCCTGCTCAAAGAGTCAATTTTGCACATCATCCCCATAGTCTACGGAGAAACTGTCCAACGTACCTCCTAACATGTTTCAAAGAATGTTATCAGCGTTATAATCGCTGTTATCAGGAGGTGTGTTTCCGCGAACCCGGAAGTGGTGTGTTTTTGTGTTTTTCAGCTTATGTAACAGTTTTCCTAAACCTAACCTTAACACGGACCCAGATGTCCAACCCTAAACCTAACCCCAGCTCACCCTTGTGCCTAAACCTAACCAAGACCCTAAACCTAACCCAAGACCACTCTCCAAGATCTGATGATACAGTTGTTTACTGCCGAGCTAAAACAGTTGCTAAGGCTTTCCTGTTACTGCAATCTGCTTTTGACATCATCCAGTCAGATTTGTTCCGTCTCAAACTTGTCCTAAATGCTGATAAAACAAAAGGGATGTTTTTTTCAAATAGGAAGGCGGTTCCAGCAGATCCTCCTCTGATTTTTTCTTCAAATGGTGTCCCTATTGAGTTTGTTGATTCCTATAAATATCTGGGTATCCTGATTGATTCACATCTCTCTTTTAAACTCCACGTGGAAAACCTAGTGAAGAAACTGAAAGTTAAACTGGGTTTCTTTTTCAGAAACAGATCATGTCTATCACTGAATGTCAGGAAACGCCTTGTGTCTGTGACTTTCCTTCCCTCCATTGATTACGGTGACATTCTCTACATGAATGCTCCTACAAGCACCCTGCGGATGTTGGATGTTGTCTATCATGGTGCACTAAGATTCATAACTGGTTGTGATTATCGTACCCACCACTGCACCCTGTATTCACTGGTTAACTGGACATCATTAACCTCACGCAGACTCTTCCACTGGTACATTTTCATCTTTAAATCACTTCTTGGTCTGCTGCCCTCATACATCTCCTCCTACATGTCTTTGCGTGAGTGCAGCTACAGTGTGCGCTCTCAGGACATGATTACCTGCAGTGTTCCGTCAGTGAGGACTGAACTTGGAAAAAGGGCCTTCTCCTACTCCGCTCCTGCTTCATGGAATATCTTACAAAAAGATCTGAAGCTCTCGACCTTGACTTCTCTAAATGGTTTTCAGAATCTGTTGGAATCCTGGCAAAAACCAATGCAGATCTGTTCCTGTCTTTGATTTTATACGTCTACCTTATAATGTTTTGCTAGTTTTTTGATACTTTGTAAAAAAAAAAAAAAAAAAAAACTTTCTTTTGTTTTTTTTTCTCTCTTTTGTTTTCTATTGTTTATTGTTTGTTTGTTTATTGTTTATTGTTTAAGGAAATTATACCACTGCTGTTCATTGTTCTTTAGTTTTAGCAGGTCGCTTTCGTAAATGAGCCCTTGAGGTTCAAAAGATTTACCTGACTAAATAAAGGTTGAATGAATGAATGAAAAAAGAAACTTAAATCGAAACCTAACCATGTAGCTAAAGCGGAGCCTGTTGTCATCCATTGTAACGGTGATAACGTACCTTTAAACCTCGTAGGAGGTAGAAGAGGGGCATCCGGATCGCTACGAATGGGGATGATAACGGACATTTTGACCGATACGTATGGTTGATAACATCTGAAGCGGGTGGTTTACTTTGATGACTTGCACTGAATTGAATCAGCCAGGGATGCACAGTCCGGACAGTAGTTGCTGACAGCCAGCCTCAAGCACATTTCCAAATGTTCATCAGTCATGGTGAAACAGTATTTGGACTTAATGATTTTCATGTAGGAAAAGGCTGACTCAAATACATAAGTGGAGCCAAATAGACTGGCAGATGAGGCAAACACACTTCGAAAATGACATAGTGAAAAAAAAAAGTCCGCCTCCTATTCCGTATGAAAGTGATACGTTTTTGCCTTCTTGCTTGGTCCAGCTTTCTCACTCATGTTTTAGCAAGGGCTTAAAATCTGAGATAATTTGCTGATAAGCTTGTAAGTTTTGCCGCATTTAGCGCCGTTGTTTTTAGCATGAGCGTGTCAAGATTCAGTTGTCATCTGATTGGTTGCCCTGTATGTCAATCAAGTGACGGGATGTTTGATAGGCTAAAGCTCAAGATTCAGTTGTCATCTGAATGGTTGCCCCGTATGTCAATCAAGTGACGGGATGTTTGAAAGGCTAAAGCTCAAGATTCAGTTGTCATCTGCTTGGTTGCCCTGTATGTCAATCAAGTGACGGGATGTTTGATAGGCTGACAAATTTTTAATGCCACGCTGCGATCTACCAGTACTGCCTCCGCGATCGACCAGTAGATTGCGATCGACGTAATGAGCACCCCTGTTTTACAAGATATTCCAGGAAACAAGAGTCAGAGTCATAGATTCTTTATTGTCATTCGCACCACATGTGGTACATGTGGTGGAACAAAATTATGTACACAGGGTCCCAGTTACTTCCAAAAATAAAATGTAAAAGAAAAACAAACAGTTGATAGCGCCCATTGTATGGACTGACAAAGTCCGAATCCGCTGAGTAAACTCAGGTAATTACAAAAAATGTTGATACTTATTTATTATATGTGCTGTGCAATACTGGCTTATTCAGTTATGCAAGGTACATCAACATACATTGTACATAAAAACAATCCTTAATGCATTTGAAGATAGTTTTATGTTTGCATTTTTGTACTGGGTACATCATTTTGACTTGGTTGTTTTATAAGTAGCTCCCATGCTGAAAAAGTTTGAGCACCCCTGTTGTAAAAAGATCTGAAGCTCTCAACCTTGACCTCTCTGATGGATTTTAAACAACTGTTAAGTTTAATGCAAAGATCAATGCAGATGTTCTTGTTTTTAGTATCTTACACAGTTTTAACCCTCAACAGGGTACTGGAGGGTGCTTGGGAGTTTGCCCAACCAGTTTACATGTGCTTTGTGGACTTGGAGAAGGCATTCGACCGCGTCCCTCGGGGGGTTCTGTGGGGGGTACTCCGGGAGTATGGGGTACCAGGCCCTTTGATAAGGGCTGTTAGGTCCCTGTACGACCGGTGTCAGAGCTTGGTCCGCATTGCCGGCAGTAAGTCAGGCTCGTTTCCGGTGAGAGTTGGACTCCGCCAAGGTTGCCCTTTGTCACCGATTCTGTTCATAACTTTTATGGACAGAATTTCTAGGCGCAGCCAAGGTGTTGAGAGGATCCGTTTTGGTGACCTTAGAATCGCTTCTCTGTTTTTTGCAGATGATGTGGTCCTACTGGCTTCATCAGTTCGTGATTTACAACTTTCACTGGAGCGGTTTGCAGCCGAGTGTGATGCGGCCGGGATGAGGATCAGTTCCTCCAAATCCGAGGCCATGGTCTTGAGCCGGAAAAGGGTAGCATGCCCTCTCCGGGTCGGGGAGGAGGTCCTGCCCCAAGTGGAGGAGTTTAAGTATCTCGGGATCTTGTTCACGAATGAGGGAAAACTGGAGCGTGAGATCGATAGGCGGATAGGTGCAGCGTCCGCAGTGAAGCGGGCGCTGTACCGGTCTGTCGTGGTGAAGAGAGAGCTGAGTCAAAAGGCAAAGCTCTCAATTTACCGATCGATCTACGTTCCCACCCTCATCTATGGTCATGAGCTTTGGGTTATGACCGAAAGAACAAGATCTCGGATACAAGCGGCTGAAATGAGTTTTCTCCGCAGGGTGGCTGGACTCTCCCTTAGAGATAGGGTGAGAAGCTCAGTCATCCGGGAGGGACTCGGAGTAGAGCCGCTGCTTCTCCACATCGAGAGGAGCCAGTTGAGGTGGCTCGGGCATCTGGTTAGGATGCCTCCTGGACGCCTCCCTGGTGAGGTGTTCCGGGCATGTCCCACCGGGAGGAGACCCAGAGGAAGACCCAGGACGCGCTGGAGGGACTATGTTTCTCGGCTGGCCTGGGAACGCCTTGGGATTCCCCCGGAGGAGCTGCTCCAAGTGGCTGGGGAGAGGGAAGTCTGGGCCTCCCTACTTAGGCTGCTACCCCCGCGACCCGACCCCGGATAAGCAGAAGAAGATGGATGGATGGATGGATGGATGGACACAGTTTTAAAATGGAGCATTTTTTGTTTATTTTGTTTTATATCCCTTCTTTAATATACCTTTCATTTTACATGTTTTTATATGAATGCTTATTGTTGTGTGAACCTCATTTACGTTTTTTTGTTAAAAAAGGGTCTCTATTAGGGCTTTAACAGACTACTCGAGTAATCGGCACATCGATTCCTAGGACATCTATCGAGTTTTTTAATTTCACATCGAGTATTTGTAGTGACGTCATCACGTTGCAGTTACAGAACAGAACAGAAAATGAATCAACTTCCTGTTTGGAGCGCGTTCCAAACCAGTGTTACACCAAATTCTGTGACCACCTTATATTGTGACCATAGGGGGCGGTGTTGCATTCACTGTTGCAGGTCACAGAATATAGTCTGACACCGGTTCCAATGACCGAACCAGAACCAGCTTCCACTGACCTTGTTTCACAAATAAAAAGCAAAAAATATGAATCTCTAAACCTATAAAAACAAAACTATATACATAATTATCTCTAAAACTAAACCTAATGCGCAGCACCACTGGCAGTGTTGCGGGGTGGTCAACCGCCCCACTGTTTTTAGTTTCGTTATTGACGTGCCGCACGTTTTTTTCTCACTTTTGCAGCTTAATAATAATAACTAATAGTTTTGGTTTTCCTGTGATTTATCCACAGTATGATAAATGTTAGGAGCATAATATACACTCCCAATGTTTTGTTGGTCTTTTTTTGTAAATATAAAATTACACTTTATTACTTTTTTCATCTTAAGATCCTATGACATCTTCAACTACTCGAGTTCTACTCGAGCTTTATTATGTTAATGTCGAGTTAAAAAATTATGTACTCGTTCAACCCCTAGTCTCTTGTAAATGAGTCCTCGTGACTCAGTGAGACTGACTTGTATAAATAAAGGCGGAATTGAATTGAATCTCTAACAGTTAGCTTCATAGATTTTATAACTCGTAAAACAAATAGAGAAACCCCCCCCCACGTTCGAAACTATCTGCATATATAACTGAAGGAAAATACACACGTTTAGAAGTCCTATATGTTAATCGCATTTGAATCAAATACACTAACATATAGGACTTCTAAACATGTGTATTTTCCTTCATTCCCGGTCAGGGAACCACCAGTGGTGAATGGTGCTGCTATATTTTGCATGACTGACAGAGGGCGCTGTTGTAGAACAGTGGGGCAAGTCTGATTTTCAACAGGCTTGGCCCTGTAGTTCTACAACAGCGCCCTCTGTCAGTCATGCAAAATATAGCAGCACCATTCACCACTGGTGTTGAAGGGATTTCTCATGTGGTGTTCGAACGACCAGTCTCTCTTAGGAAAATGATGAAGATTTATTGACAGAAACACAGGTTTACAGGTTAACAGAGTTACAGCATGAATAAGCAATTCTTTGTGCACAGAGAATTGTGAGCATTTTGACAGACCTGTCCTCGGCGAGGTTCTTCAAAAAGTGCTGAAGATATCTGAGATGTTTTGGAGTATGAAGCTGCCGTTTGAGCTTCTCTGGTCTCTGATTGGCTCAGAGCACTGATAAGGCGTCCTGGAGCCTTTCTGCTTGTCAGTTCTATGACCTTGTAGATTTATGGTGTGGTGAGAAGTCTCTCGAAACTGTGTTCTTTGTTCTGCTTATCTGCTCAGTAAGAGTTTTAGAAATGTACCATTAGATGTGTCCTGTGTGCGATATTACTGTAAATTAATGTCCAGATCCTAGTATGTGTGTGTGGTTCATAAGTACTACTTATTTAGTAGTATGATTCAATTGTTTGTGTCTGTGTGCTCTGATCTCCTCAGAAGGCCAAGAGAAGCACAAAGGGCAACTGCCCGCTTAGCATGTTATCTGCATCTGAACCTCCTGTTTGTTAGATCCAAAAGTATGTCTTATAATTGACAATTGGACTATTGAGAATGAACTTTCTATGTCTTATAATGTTGTCTAATTGCATAAACATATGTAAAACAGTTGTGAATACCTTGATTATAGAGCACTCGTGTATTAATCATATACAGTAGTGTATTTGATTCAAATGCGATTAACATATAGGACTTCTAAACGTGTGTATTTTCCTTCACTCCCTCTCTCGACCGATCAAAGATCGGTCGAAACCAACAGCCGAACTCCAGGTGGGCCCCCTGAAGAGGACCCCAATCCCAACACCACACCCAAACAAACAAATCAACAAACTAAAATCAATGCACTGTAAATAAACTACCAAAAACAACCAAATCTAATGCAACCTCCATCTGACTCCAAAGTTAATCAATAACCCCATCCTTGGAGAGCTACGCCTGACCCCTCCTCAACTCCACAGGTATCCGGACTCGGCCAAATACATGTGAACCCTCTCATCCGGCATAGAACTGCGTCCGTGACTCCAAAATCAACCCTCCAGATCAACATCCAAACACACCAATCACATCCCAAACTGACCCCATTATTAATCAACTAATCAATCTAAGAATAAAACCCATGCCAGTATCTATACCAGCCTAATCTACGAAATCACAATATAATCATCACTGCGACGTCATCATCCCACCTCAAAACAAAAATGAAACATGAAACACACCGGAAAACAACAAGACATCATAGAATTAATGTGATTATCCCAAAAGCAACACCTCTCCATTCCATCACCAAACATCCCCCGCCACTACAGGTATCTGTTCTCCGCCAAATACAGGTGAGTTTGTGCGGCAGGCGATGGCCTGCACCCCGCCTGCACCAGGGGAAACGCCGTCCCATAATCCGCCCTCTCCCTGGAAGCAATCATCTTCGAGATCTTCGCCCGTGCGCAAGGCGTCACACTCCCCATAAATAGGCAGATGGCGCAGGGCCGCTGTCACCCTGACCTGCGGATCTGCAACAGACGCATCAGGTATACAGGTACAGCAGGTGTTATTATCAATCATCTCACACACTCCATTAACAGATGCCTTAAACAAATCCAGCAGCAATCTATGATGTAAAGACACAACATACATGGCCCACCGCTCTGCAGAGGTGGTCCCTAACGCCTGCACCGACTCATAAATGAACATCCCAAATTGGTAATCTAAAGATTCCATGTGCAACAGGTGGTCCCCGACCTTCGATCCCGGGAAGAAGCTACGCTTCCATTCCACTGGGACCTCTGAACCCCAAGAAGACTCGAGCTGACTGACGTCAGCAGTCTTTGACCGTCCCACATAGTGAGAACCGTTACTCAAAGACACCAGGTACGACCCCTCTGTAACCGCAACTGGTGCACAGCACCCAGTCCAGTTCACTGGCAAGGTCAGTAATACTTGATGTCCACACAGCCAGGCCAAGGCCTCAACCGGATACGTACCATTGCTGCTAGGCACACTCCTGAACTCCCTGCCCGGATGGTATACCGCTCGGCACCTCTCCTCAGGGAGTGACCCCACTACCACCTGATGTGAGTCCTGATGATGGACGCGGTGCACACAAACAGGAAACTGTCCACTGGATGGCCATTCTACAAATTGAGCTAACACCATCGGGTGTGATAATGTACTCAATTTGCACCACTTAGGCTGACATTGCAGGTGCTCCATGTAAAATCCTCTGGAGCTCATCTGCAGAACACAAAATGACAACATCCGGTCAAGAGGTTTAATCGTCAATGGCAGCTGTGATTCCTCAACAGGAAGTGGGGTGCAGATGTAAGACTCAGACCTGTGGCGGCTTCTGGCCAAGAACTGCGCATACCTGTACCAAGAGTTCCTCTGAAAGACTTCAGAAAAATTCATCGATAGATGACCCTCCTCCTGTACCTGCGTCCATGCCCCCTGCCTGAGGACATCTCTCTTGCCCCTCTGATGAGGTACGGGATGACAGCTTGGATGACCTGGTATCACACAGAAATACTCCAACAACAGAATGATGGAAACGATAATCAATGACCCCACACCTGCAGCCACCATTAGCCTCTTCTGCCCCTCAGCCATGCTTGATCTAGTTCGAAATCCTCTACAGTGTCAAACTTTGAACCCTGAAATGTGATGAAACACAACAGAAACACAAATTACCCCCTTCTCAGTTAAATCTGCAGAACCTGAAAAGGTAAATACACATGAAAAGCAGTAATGAAACCCAACCATCAAACGCATGCACAGTTTACAAAATCTTCTTTTTCCCGCTTTCTTTTTTTTTACATAGGAAATCACTGGAACCGCACCTGTAAAAAACACATCCTCAAAATGAATAAATCACTCTCCCATTGAATTTATGATTTAAACGCTGAAATTGAAAAATTTGACTCCAAACCCTTGAAAGTTAGACCTGGTAATGAATTGAAATATGTGTTGTCTTGTTGATTTCTAAATCTAGATATAAGTAAGTCTAATTGATAAAAGTTAAAAGTTAGAGTGTAGCAGCAAATTGTTGACAACTTAAACCAACTCTAAGATAAGAAATAGTCACTAATTTAATATTAAAGGTGAAATTTAATATCTAAACCTAAGTGTGTGATCTTTAAAATGTGTGATTTAAAATTTAAAGTTTGAAATATTGATGATTCAATAATGCAAAATAGAAACACCTGTAAAGTTTAAAACACTGTGTCAGTCTTTTCTGAATCGATTTAACCCTCTGCTTTCTGTTCTCCTCAGAATTTTGCTGAAAGCTGCATTCTTCAGAGGCCACCACCCTTTTCCTTGGGCTGCAGATTTGCTGATGATTAATGCCAGGTGGGTTGTGTTCAATACCCCGTTCCCCTGGCGTGCAAACACTGCCCCTAACCCAAAAGTGAATGGTCGACCCCCTCTTTTATGCTCCTCTTGATGTGGCCTGCCTTGTTGAGCTTCAATCATGCAACTGGCTATTCTCTCTCTTTCTCTCAGGGCAACAAGGTGGACAGGCCTGGCACCAGGGGGAACTGTTTCCCTATCGTTCTGGTGTCCTTGCAAACACAAGCACAAAGATGCTCTCCAGGAAGACAGGTGTCTTCAGGTGACAGGTGTTTTCAGGAAGCTCCACCACTCGAACCAGAACACCACGTGAACAGATGACTTCCACGGCAGAGGAAGTGAAACGATGAAAAGATGCGACCCACACCTTCCACGAACCAGACCTCAAGGATGAAGATGCAGGACAGCCCACCGCTCTTGTGGACCACTCCCTCCAGGTGCAAAACCGACCCTCTCAGTTGTGCAACTCCGATAAAGCTGCTTCACTCGATGTGATGACCTTTGAGACACCTTTCCCGGACCCCTCTCTGGCTGTGGCTCTCCCTCTCTGGCGAGGACCTCGTGATGTGCGCCTCGACAGCTCAGCTGTGCGCACCCCCCTTTGGCTCAGGCCACTCTCAGCGGCCCTGAGAAGCCCCCAGGTGTCAGTGGACCTTCCGGCCTCGTTCAGGCTTAGCCCTCTCAGGTGTAACGGATTCAAAGGTCTGTAGACGGAAGCTGGACAAACAACTATTAGTCTCTCAAAATACATTATATGCGACATTACAACAACCCTTATCCCCTATCTACAGATGACCTCAGCCCTAACGGCCATTTTGTAAAGCCCCAAATCAATTAATTTTAGTCTGTGCACAGATTACAGCCAATTTTTCAAAAGTATACTAACATGTTGAGGCCTAAAGTATTTCTAACATTCCCTAGATTTGCATTGCTAAAATGTGTACCATTATCTGATCTAATTTTTACAGGAAACTCATGACCTGGAATGTAATAATTTATTTAAAAAAATTTAGGACCGGTTTGTTGTCTTCTCTCTTAATTTTTAATTTTAATTTTTCTACCCCTTGTCAGCCGGTGAGCGCGGCACACCAACCATAAATTTCTGAACCCTTTTACCGGTTCGAGCATGTCTGTACAACCAATTATTATCTCATGACCCGGTGTCATCACGGTCGAAAATTCCTAGTTCGCGCGACCTCCTCGTCTGTTGAGCCTCCCGCAATGAATGCACGGCGCAATGTTCTGATCAGAGAATCTAAATGTGTGTGTGTCACCAGCTGAAATCCTCTTCAGCTGGTGTGCTCCACACGCGCGAGTTGCTGCTCCTCAAAATCTTCTTCTCTTCCATGTTCTGGATGGTCCAGCCACACTGCTTTCTCTTCACTGAGGAGCCGCCCCTGTTGACAGCAAGCCACAGAGGCCTCCTCCCATCTCATGGCCCTCTCTTCTTCTGGAGTGACCATCACCATCTGACTTCAATTGATGTATCCCGATGCTCTTTTTG
>JBBPBX010066426.1:0-19673 GCA_038048925.1 Garcialebias charrua | reverse complement strand
TGTTTTCTATAAAATGTATTAACTCACACGTTCATCACATTTACTGGAAATGTTTAATTACATCAAATGTTTACTTCAAAATGGATCTGTTTCATTTCAAATTCAAACAATGACAACAATACGGCAAAGCAATGAAGTCCTGTATAGTACCTGACTTTTTTGTGTCACCCCTAAGAAATTCTTTGTCTAGCTGTTTTTTATTCAGCTCTGACCTGAGCTCCCTGTTTTCCTGTAAGAGACGATTAATTTCTGCTCTTCTTTGTTCGCACAACTGACATTCTGTTTGTCGCCTTTTTGCTGCTGGTTCATCTTCCTCCTCCCCATCTGCAGCGACAGTGATGTCCTCTCGTGGGGTTTCCACCGCAGACACTGCTTGTTGATTTTGCCTTTCCATCACTTCCTGGCCTTCATCTTCCCCTTGTGCTCTGCTGTAACGTCTCTTTCACCTCGGAGTGTCCCAAGTGCAGTGTTGGAGCCCAGTCGGGATTTGACTCATCCATCTCATAAGAAGATTTGCCTTGAAGAGAACGCAGATCAGTAATATAATTATTGCCAGAAAACATTACTGTCATCCATCTAGTATATTTTTTTTTAGTTGAAATTACTGAAGTTCCATTGGTAGATTACCTTATTTTAATGGTGATGTATAAATGTCATAACAATGTACTACCCTTAAATATTCAGACACATTTTGTTAAAAGATGAAGCGCTTTAATGTGTAATATGTTGAAATTTGAAAATTGAGATGAGTTACTCATTTTTTGTTACTTATAGATTATTCTTTGAATAGATTGTTTGGAAAAGGGGCAGATATAATAAGATAGTTTCTTCTTTCTGCTGCCTTTCATTTTATATTTTCTTTTTTTTTGTCTTTGTTGGGTATTTATTTTGATAAAATGAATAAAGAAATAAATTAATAATAAAAAACAATATGCTACAGTCAATGTGACAACACAATCAACTTTAAACAGTTTATTTTAAAATAACACAGATGTCCGACCTAAACTTGGTTGACCCACTATGCACTGAACTCGACCAAAACATGATACACCTTGACAAAATGGCACAACTCCAGTAAACTGATTTAAAATACTCACCTGAATGGAAATGTCTGGAACAAACAAGCATGTATCTTGTGATGTTGGAGAACGTTACATCAGGACGTCTCACTGCTGATATCCATGCCTCCTTTTTGTTATGGCCGACACAAGCTCGCCCTCGCGTTGTTTCCAGGTAGGGAAACTATAAAACGAGTCCGTTTTCTATTTTTTTTACCTTTTCTGTCGTGTGAACGGACATTGCATCCTATTACACAGCAATTTAGGACCATTGCTAAGCTGTTGAAACCTGATTCGAACAAAATACGAGCAAGGCAGGAAAAATGGCGGATCGACAAAAAACTACAAAAAAAACTACCCACAATGCTGTGCGCGGTGGACCAGTGACGTCACGCTCCAAAGCTCTATAGCTTGATGCGAGTAAAGGGAAGGGGCTGGTCGGAAGAGTGCTGCTGAGAGATTTCATTGGATTAGCTCGATGTCGTTCAAGAAAATCAACCAATCGGCCGTCGCGATTGACAAAAAAATAGCTATAATTTATTTTTTTGGTTCATGAGTGACAGCGGCCCATAAATCGCATAAATCACAGACGGCCCACCGGGAATTTGCCCGGTACGCCCGAATGGCCAGTCCAGCCCTGGGCTACGAGGACCTTCGCGATCCAGGCGGCGGTCCCCGGATCTCCAGCAGCACCTGAGTTTCAAGCGACGCCCTCAGCGTCGGACGAGCCATCGGTGGTAGCAGGGGTCGCTACCCGCAGGCGGACAGGAGCCGCCCTTTGTTCCTACCACCAGCGCTTTGGCGCCAAAGCACGACGGTGCGTCCCGCCGTGCAGCTTCAAGCCGCAGGGAAAACGACGACGCCAGCGCACGCTAGCAGCTGCGGCCGTTGGCGACAGGGAAAGGCTGCTTTTCATCGAAGACTCGAGGTCGGGGAGGCGGGTCCTGGTGGACTCTGGTTCGCAGAAGAGCCTCGTTCTCCCGACCGGCTCCGACAGGTTGGCAGAAGGCTGCGGGCCGATGCTAACCGCGGCTAATGGCTCTCCCATCAAGATGTTTGGTGAAAGGTTGGTGACTGTTTGTTTCCATGAACGGGACTTCCAGTGGAACTTTGTTGTAGCTGCGAGCTCAGTTCCTATTTTAGGGGCTGATTTTCTTGTGCTCACGGGCTCCTTGTTGGTGTTGCTAACAGACGTTTGATCGACGCTGTGTCTTTTTCGTCACTGCCTTGTGTGACGCGAGGAGCTGGGCCTTTAATGCATGCTAACTTTTTAGCTTCGGGTAACGTGTTTCAGCGTTTATTGTCTGAGTTCCCCTCACTGACTGTTCCTAATTTTGCAAACACAAACACTAAACATGGGATCGAACATTATATCCCCACAACGGCCCCCCGGTTTTCGCACGTGCACGCCGCCTTGATGCTACTAAGCTAGCAATCGCACAGGAAGAGTTTGCTAATATGGAGCGTTTAGGCATCGTGCAACGCTCAAACAGTCCGTGGGCCTCCCCCCTGCACATGGTGCCCAAGGCTGACGGCAAATGGCGACCATGTGGGGATTTCCGCCGCCTTAATAACATCACAGAGAACGATCGTTATCCCATCCCCCACATCCAGGATTTTTCAGTGCACCTGGCTGGGACCTCCATTTTTTCTAAAGTAGATTTAGTATGGGGGTACCACCAGGTTCCTGTGCATGTGGAGGATGTCCCCAAGACCGCTGTTATCATGCCTTTCGGCCTGTTTGAGTTTTTGCGCATGCCTTTTGGTCTTAAAGGTGCAGCACAAACGTTCCAGCGGTTGATGGATTCAGTCCTAAGAGGACTGTCCTTCGTATTTGTGTACCTGGACGACATCCTGGTGGCTAGGAGCTTGGCTGACCAGCACATGTCCCACCTCCGTGAGGTTTTTCAGTGCCTGGCAGCACATAGCCTGATTGTAAATACAGCGAAATGCCAGTTTGGGTTGCCAGTCATTGACTTTTTGGGCCACCGCATTTCTGCAAGTGGTGCCGTCCCGTTACCAAACAAAGTGCAGGCAGTGTCCGATTTTCCACAGCCCCAGTCTGTTAAAGCGCTACAAGAATTTTTGGGAATGGTTAATTTCTATAACCGTTTCCTCCCCAGGGCAGCACAACTGCTGCGACCGCTCTATGGAGCGCTAAAAAAGAAAAAGCCCAACGACAGTGTTGACTGGACACCAGAACGCCTACAGGCATTTGGTGATGCTAAAGCTGCACTGGCCACTGCTGCCCTTTTGGCCCATCCATCCCCAGCGGCACAAATAGCTTTGACAACAGACGCATCTGATGTTGCGGTGGGGGCTGTGTTAGAACAGCAGGTTTCCGGGGTTTGGCAGCCGCTTGCATTTTTCAGCCGTACGCTGCGGGACAATGAGCTGAAATACAGTGTTTTTGACAGAGAGTTGCTGGCGCTTTACCTGGCCACACGCCATTTCAGGTTTTTCCTGGAGGGCCGCCAGTTCACTGCATATGTTGACCACAAACCCTTGGTGTTTGCTATGTCGAAAATTTCTGACCCCTGGTCTGCTCGCCAGCAACGCCACCTCGCAGCGGTGTCTGAATTTACTACAGACATTCAGCATGTGGCTGGAAAATCCAACGTGGTGGCCGACTGTCTCTCCCGGGTGCTGATCTCTCCCGTGTACGTTGGCATCGATTTTTCTGCTATGGCTGCGGACCAACGTAGCGACGCAGAAATACTCGAGCTCCAGTCCGGGCCCACAGGCCTCGAGTTGGAGGAACGGCAGGTGAATGACGGAGGTCCTCTCCTGCTCTGTGATGTTTCTACTGGCAGGCCCCGCCCTCTGGTTCCAGTTTCATGGCGACGCCGCGTTTTTGATTCTTTACATTCCCTTTCTCATCCAGGTGTTAGAGCCTCGGTGAAACTGGTCAGTTCAAAGTTTGTTTGGCCCGGTCTGCGTAAAGCAGTTAAGGAGTGGGCAGCAGCGTGTGTCCCATGCCAGCGTGCTAAGGTTAACAGGCACACCAAAGCACCTTTGGAACCTTTCTCCATTCCTGGTCGGCGGTTTGACCATGTGCACGTAGACCTGGTGGGCCCTCTGCCTCCATCACAAGGTTTTACTCATCTGCTGACTATGATAGACCGGACCACCAGGTGGCCTGAGGTGGTTCCTCTGACATCCACAACATCTGCAGTGGTGGCCCGGGCATTTTTGTCTACCTGGGTTGCGCGTTTTGGCCCCCCTTCAGACATTACATCGGACAGGGGCCCGCAGTTTGTTTCTGAGCTTTGGTCTACCATGGCCAAGGGTCTGGGGACTAACGTTCACAGGACCACTGCTTACAACCCCCAAGCTAATGGTTTGTGTGAACGGTTTCACAGGTCATTGAAAGCTGCACTTCGCGCTGCATTGACCGGTGACAACTGGATTGACCGTCTTCCCTGGGTTTTGTTGGGTTTACGTACCGCAACCAAAGAGGACCTGAGCTCTTCCCCGGCTGAACTGGTTTTCGGTCAGCCTGCGTCCCCGGTGAGTTTTTACCTGAGGTACCCTCACCTCAGTTCGCTCCACCGTTGCTCCATTTTTCCTCTCAGGAGGGCTCTGTTCGTGTCCGGTACACCATTGTTTACCGCAGTCATTTGTACCTAAGAGTCTGGAGTCCTCTAAATTTGTTTTTGTCAAACACAATGCACACAGGACACACTACAGCCTTTGTATGATGGAGTTTCAGGTTCTTCAACCAGGCCCAAAACACTTCCTTTTAGATTTAGGGGGTCGTACTGAGACTGTCTGTATCGATAGGCTTAAACCAGCTCATGTTATGTCAGATGATCAGGTTGTTACGGCCCAGGCTCCTCGCAGGGGCAGACCTCCATCCACATTGCTAACGGACTGCGGTCCTCCTTCCAGAGACTCTCAACGTCCATTGGAGCCCGGCTCTTCTGCAGGCCCTCCTCGTCGCCCCCCGCTTCATCAGACTGATTACGCAGGGCCCAGGTTCAGCCGTTCTGGTCGTTTGATCAAACCCAACATGCTGGACTAGTGATGGACCTTACTGGGTGTTCTGGGGGTGCGTGTGTGGCGGACCACTAGGGGACTCTACTCACACCCAGTGGACCGAATGTGTTACCGGATGTTTTATTGTGAAAGGTCCAGAGGACCAGATGTTGTATTGTGAAAGGGTTGATATATAAGGCGGTTCTTGGGTGTTTACCGCCAGAACTGTAGGAGTTGATTAAAGTGAAGTTCTGCATCCCGCCTTCTGTGTCGTCTCTTCACCACCTCCTACACCATAAACTATTAATCCTAGTGTCTGTGTAAAAAATACATTTACAGATCTGTCAGGGGACAAAGAAACATGGTTGTGGAGAATTGAAACATTTTCAAATCAATTTTGAGTTCTAAAGCTCATGTGTGAACTTCTTGGGATTCCTCAGTAGAAGATATGGGACTCTTGCATCTTCTGCCACCTGCCACCATCACCTGCCAGCTGCCACTGTCTGTTGTGTACTGCTGCCAGCTGCCTCTTCAAAGCTGGACTCATCATCTGAAAAACAAACAAAACAAAGTCTTAACTGGGCCCCTGATAAGTTTAAATTTGTTAGGTTAATTATGTGGTTAGTTGGAGTAGTGTTATAATCTACAACAGTATACTGTAGTTTTATGCTAGCCTATACTCTTACTTCTCAAGTAATACAGTACAGAGGGTTAATGTGTTTTGAAGAGTCTAACCAGAAAGGATGCTTTGCTCCTGGTTAGCTTTGGGGCTGTAGTCCTCTCCTCAGATTCCTCTCCTCATAACCTAGATCTACACCGCTGCCTGCTGTGATGGCAAGTGGTAGATCTCTCATCAGTTCGTCCATCAACACGTAAAATTAAAAAGTGGTGGGGTCAGAGCCACACTTCTCCCGTTTTTGTTTTTAGCTTTGTAGCACTTAGCTTTCAAGCTCTTCCAGCGATCTCTGGCTTCTTCCAGCTTTTCATGTACTTGTTTAAATAACTCCATGTTCCTACACGTTCGGTCAAGGCGTTCGATAGTTTTGAGCTATTTTAACGTTTCCATTAGAAATGTTGCATTGCTCACCGACCAGTTTTGCTTCCCCACCATGCATTAGCATCTACCCACTAGCCAGGCGGAGAAGGAAACATGAGGGGGGGGGGGCAGCGCACATGCGCAGTCAGGACAGTTTTCCACAGTCCGATAAAAGGAACAGAACATGTGTTTACATGAACACCGAACGGTTAACGGATTGGCGTAAACCACCCGTTTCGATCTGATCACAAATTAGGTCGGATCACGCCGAATACACAAAAAATAACCCAAACGGGGTGTTTACATGACGCACCTTTGATCCGATCGGCCGTTTGATCCGATTACTTATGTCCATGTAAACATAGTGATTGGCAGTTGTGCGCGGAAATGTGGGCCGGTGTTGTGCTAAATATTGATTGGCTGCCAAATGGCACACAGGAACGTGCATGGGAGAACTTTAACAAGAATTTAACAAGATTAACACTTAAAAACAATTATTTGTTTGCTAGAAATTATATTAAGTGTGTGTCTCAGTTTAATGTTTGCTTAATAAATGCACTTTAATGGTCAAATCAGCTGAATTTCAAAAATGGTTTTGCTAACTCTGTGCTGCTCGAGTGTGCTGCTCGAGCGTGCAGAGGGAGGATAAAAGGAGGAGGAACGCTGCTCGTTTCTGAGAAATTTAACAAAAGCACCTGAACAATTTTTTGTTTGCTCGAAATTATAGCAAAGGTGTGTCTCAGTCTATATCATCATCATATAGGGAATGGAATGAGCACTATGGTTATGGGTGGCGGGATGACATCACTCTCGCCCCCATGCCTATTGCTACGTTCCAGTTGTCCTCGGAGGTTGTAATTCCGTGTTTCCGAGTAGTAAATATGAACTGGAACGCCCCCTCAGGTCGTAATTCCAACTCGTGAACTCGGTCCCGCCACACCGTACCCGAGATCGCCGAGATGGCGTGACAGCATCGTTTCAAGATGGCTGCTCCTTGCATCAACAGTGAGTGAAAGAGTTACTTTTTACTCTTTTTCGCTGTTCTTTGTGGTTTACTCAGCCGTAACTTCACATTAACGCATTCAGGCATTGTAGTTCTTTACAGTAACGATAATATGTTTAAACAACCGCTGTGCCTTGACAACGGCTCGCAAAACCGCTGTGAGGCGGCATTGTTGTTGTTTAGCACAGTACTCGTTTTAGCTGTTCAGCGTTCATTTTTTATCATTAACTCAGTAACACATTTCGTACTTTACAGTGATTATTATACGATATGTCGCCTAATAATTAGAGGATGTTTCTAAGCTGTTTGTGTTTTCTAAAGAGCGTCGAACGTGATTGTTGTCGTGTTGATGATGTAGCTGCGTAGGAGGCCTGCAACCTTGTTGTTCTTTGTTCACCTTTACATGTGTTTTTAGCTAGTAAACTAATGTTTTGCACCATAAACTGTTTTTAAAAGGTCTATCAAGATTCATCTTGGCTTGTCAGGGTGGGAATCCAGTTTAACAGAATCAATTATTTTGTTATCCTGTCCATCCACAGCTGTGTGTGTCTGTGTGTTGGTGTGTGTGTGAGAGAGAGTGAAAATCGACCTTATTTATACTTATTAATGTGGGTTAGTTTTGTGAGTTACTGCCATCTGTGATTTGTTGTTAACCATGTGTATATTTCTTTGCAGTTTGTCGACATGGAGATGAACATGTTCCTGGACCCGAGCAGACAAACCTGTTTTCCTGGTCCCTTGTTCCAGAGGAATGGTGACTCCTTGACATATTTTATTACATTATTTAATAATAATAATAATAATGATGAATTCAATTTATAACGCACTTTTCATTAATGAAAATCTCAAAGTGCTACAAGGAGCAACAGAATTAAATGTCAATAAAACAAATAATAAAACAATTAAAATCAATAACAATATCAGCTAAGATCAAAAGTAGAATCATGAGGAGGTAGAGTATGCTTGGTCGAAAAGAAAGGTCTTCAAGTCGCTCTTAAAGTCAACCACAGACTGTGGGGCTCTTAGACAGTCAGGAAGAGAGTTCCACAGGCGGGGGGCAGCCACACTGAAAGCCCGGTCTCCCATGGTCCTTAATTTGGTTCTCGGAATGTGAAGGAGATTGCTGTTCTGTGACCGCAGCGAGCGGGTGGATGAGTATGGAATGAGAATATCCTTCAGATAATCTGGTGAAGTTCCGTGTAAGCATTGATGTGTAATGAGAGCAGTTTTGTACTGAATTCTGTAGGCGACAGGAAGCCAATGAAGGTTATGGAGAATGGGTGTAATATGTTCAAATTTGCGAACTCTCAACAAGATCCTTGCTGCACTGTTTTGAATATATTGAAGTTTCTGAAGGTTTTTGCCAGGGATTCCAATAAACAGGGAGTTGCAGTAGTCGAGCCTGGAGGAGACAAAAGCATGGACTAGCTTCTCCGCATCGGAAAAAGTTAGGGATGGGCGAAGTCTGGAGATGTTCCGAAGATGGAAGAAGCAAGTTTTAAACAGATGCTTAATGTGATTTTCAATTTTATTTACTGCAACTCAACGACTCTACAGCAGGTAAGACAGCAATAGGAACACCATTACATGTAGTACTTACTGTAAGCAATGAACTTGTATGTGTATTAAAATGACTTCTGATTTCTGCATTTCAGAGGAGTGTGCAGAGCTCAGAGGAGAGAACACAGGAGAGCAGACTGATGACCCGGCTGATAGATAAAATGTGAAACAAGAGATTAATGATTTATAGGTTTTGTACAAACAAATGTTAATTCATAAAATGTGAAAGAAGAGATTACTGATTTTTATTTGTTGCACAAATTAATGTTCAGGAACATTTCATTGTTTAATTTGCACAAAACTGTGTCATTTTCTATTCGGTGCATTTTGCCAGTTGCTACTGGAACAGTGTCTTTATGTGTCCAACATCACTAAGTAAGATTTTTGTGAAGTTAGTCATTTTGATTTAGTTTTAGCTGGTAGCTCATTTTACTGAGACCTCAGACCTCAAATTGTACCTGTGCCTTGTTGTCATAGGTTATTAAAAACTATTTGAAATAACAAATGCACAAATTCTTCTGTCTTACTTCACAATAAGTGTGGTTTTTCAGTAGAATAAAGGTAATGAAAAGAAACTAATTAGAATGAAAGTAAATTCATTGTAAATAGAGGAGCACCTCTGGTATTCAAACACAACAATTTGTCATGATGCACTGCAGTTTTTGATCAATGTTTTTGGAAACCGATGTACTTGCAGAGAAACTAGTGCTTTCATGTTCTGCACACCATCTGGCAGTTTTAAAATTACATAGAAATGCCTTATTTAAGCACCGACTTTTAATCAGGTGTTATTGTTGTGGGAAGCTAAGTTTTGCAGCTGGTTTTTGAAGCATGTTTTTGTAGCTGTAAAATGTGTTTACCTATACCAGCTTATGTTTATGGCGTGGTTTATCCACACAGATATAAATGACAGCGAGAGAGTGGCATGTCAGATAAACACATTTAATCATAACATTAGAACATTTTTTGACAATTTATGACAAGCTAATACAAGTACAGCATCCATACATCACAGTAAAGAGTAATTTAGTCATATTCATCCTCCTGCCTTGGACAGCCGTTTGGGTGATCCTGGCACACTGGTGAAGCCCCAATGCAGAGGTTATGCAGAAGGCAGGCTGCCATGATGACAATCATCACCACAGCATCAATTCATTAGGCCAGGGGATGAAGGTGTGTCCCATTGTGCAAAATGGCCTTCAGTACTTCCATGATGATCCTGTGTGCTGAGGACTGCGAGACATCAAATTTGTCAGACATCTCCCTGAAGCTGTTCTGGTTGGCCATGTACCACAGGAACATCAGGACCTTCTTTTCTACAGGGACTGGTGCTGCACCTTGACAGTGCTCCTTCCTTATGCCTTTCTCCTGCAGCTGCATCATTACAGATGTGAACTGGGTCTTGTTGACTCTGAAATGGCGCACAAACTTGTTGTCATCCATGTTCAGCATCACCTCCAACAGTCTTCATGATTATTCCATGTGTCTGTAGGTTTGTGTGTATCAGCAGCATCCTAAAATACAAAGAAATTAAATTGTTTTGTTACTATGGACCATATGAGTCTGAAATAAAGTTTTGATTGATTGAAGTTTAATAACAATTTTAACAATAAACCGTAAAAAAAAACGCAATTCTGAGAGAAACGCAATTTCTGTCCTGTGTATGTCCTGCACTGTACATATTGCAGATCTGACAATAAAGTTGACTTTGACTTTGACTTTGAAAAACATGTCTGCTAATGGTTATGCTGAGGTAGTAAAAAGAAAAGAAAAACAATGTTCAACACTTTCTGACTTTATTTATCTAATAACTTCTGTACTGCTGTTATAATCCTAAAAGAGATCAAATTAAAACTATAAAGTAGATTTAAGAGCCTCAAGACCATAATTTAATGTCTTAAATGTGTTCTTTTTGCCGATGACACCACTTTTTTCTGTTCGGGTAAAGACATAAAACAGATTTTGGATATGATGAAAACAGAATTTATAAAAATACAAACTTGGTTTAAATTAAACAAATTATCTTTGAATCTAGATAAAACTAATTACATGATATTCAGTAACAAAAAGAGAATTGTTGATGACAATCCATTTGAAATTGAAGATGTTGTGATCTGTAAAGTGAGTGAAGTGAAGTTTCTGGGTGTTATCATTGATGACAAACTGACATGGAAACATCATGTAAATTCCATTAAAACAAAAATAGCTAGATCAATTGCAGTACTGTATAAAGTCAGGGATTTTTTAATTGATAAAGCTCTGCATATGTTGTATAACACAATCATTGCTCCACATTTAATCTATTGTATTGAGGTTTGGGGAAAAGCGTGCAAAACAATTACAAAGCCTGTTTTTATTTTACAAAAGAGAGCTGTAAGAGTAATCACCAGAAAACATTTCAGTCACCCATCAAACACCTTGTTTCTTCAGCTAAACTTATTGAAATTCCAGGAATTGGTAGAATATAGTATTTTATCAGTTATGTATAGGGCTCATAATAACACATTACCTTTAAATATCCAAAGAAATTTTATAAAAAGACAAAGTTGTTACAATCTCAAAGGGACAGAGATATTCATCAAACCACAATTCAGAACCAGCTTAAAGGGACGGTCTACCTCAATTCAGGGAGTTCGATTGTGGAATGCTCTGGAGAGTGATGTTAAAAATGCAAAATCAATGTGTACATTTAAGAAAAAGGTCAAAAAGGACTTGCTCAAAAACTATATATGATGTAACTTAATGTGTTTATGTATTACACTTATGTTGTACTTATGATGTAGCTTAGTGCGTTTGTGTATTACAGTTAGAAAAATTAAGTAGAGTTATTCATTTTGTGATGCAGTTTGTGTATTACAGTTAAAAAAATTAAGTAGAATTATTCATTTTTGTGATGTAGTTTGTGTATTACAGTTAGGAAAATTAAGTAGAATTATTCATTTTGTGAACATCTTGATGTTGTGCCATCTTGTAGTTTGTGTATTACAGTTAGAAAAATTAAGTAGAATTATTCATTTTATGATCTAGTTTGTGTATTACAGTTAGGAAAATTAAGTAAAAAAATAATAAATAGGAAAAGTAAGTAAAAAAAACAAGTAAAAAAAAACAAGTGTGATGTAGTTTGTGTAATAGTTAGAAAAATTAAGTAGAATTATTCATTTTGTAATGTAGTTTGTGTATTACAGTTAGAAAAATTAAGTAGAATTATGGGTGATGTAGTTTGTGTATTACAGTTGGAAAAATTAAGTAGAATTATTCATTTTGTGATGTAGTTTGTGTATTACAGTTAGAAAAATAAGTAGAATTATTCATTCTGTGATGTTGCTTGAAGGTTATCATTGGTTGAACAAACTGTGAAATAAGGGGCAGATATAATAAGATTTCATCTTCTTTCTGCTCCCTTCATTTTATCCTACTTGTATTCTTGTATCTGATGAAACTGTCTTGTATTGTTCTTTTAAAATGAATGAATAAACATCAAATCAAAATCAAATCAAACCATAATTAACAAAAATAAGCTTATTTATAAAAAAAACCTACTGGTTAAAACAACATACCTGGTTAACATTTCAAGAGCCTCAGAATTGCTTTTCAACTTCGCTGCTGGTCTGGAAACCTTTTTATAATCCAACAAAGCAAGAACAACAACAGCTTTGTAGCGGGCGTCCATCTTGTTTTCGTCATCGTGCCGACAAGCTAACTGGAACGCATTCAACTTGGAAATGACGTCATTCCGGGTTCGTAATTTCGACTTCCAAGGCAACTGGAACGCAGCATTAGTTTCTTGCTGTATATCAGGATTGTTCCAGATGGGTGTTTGTCTGCATGGGAGCAGTAAAGACTTTGCCTTTTTTAGATACTCCTATCATGCTGTCAGAGATGAGCTAATACTGATACTTTTAAAGCAATCATGTCTTTTTATATTTGTACTAATAAATGGCATATCTGAAATCCTAATATTATTACATAAAGTTTGTTCTATGTCTATCAAAGTTTCATCTAGTGCATTTGGATTTAAGCACTTTGAGATATATTGTAACATATTGGCTAAATAGTAGTGATAAAAGTTGGGAAGTTCTAATCCTCCTTTATCTTTAGATTTCTGTAATGCTTTTAAGCTAATACATGGGGTTATGTTTTTCCAAAGGAATTTAGATATGAAAGAGTCCAGGGACTTAAACAATTCAGTTGAATGTTTATTTGGAATCATTGAGAATAAATAATTTATTCTCTGCAGGACCATCATTTTTACTGAGGCAACTCTTCCCATAAGTGTTATGGGTAGAGATTTCCATCTAGTAAGATCGTCTTCAATTTTCTTTAAAAGTGGAATATGACTCAATATTAGTAAGTCTTCCAGTTTAGGAGAAATATTGATACCCAAGTATGTAATGTTACCTGATTGTAGTCTTTCATTAAGAGAAGTATTAAACACGCAATTTATTGGAAGAGCTATAGATTTTGTCCAATTTATAGAATAATCAGAAACTTTTGAGAACGAGTTTATTAATTTGATAACATTAGATATTGAGTTTCCTGAGTTCTGAAGGAAAAGTAAAACGTCGTCAGCATAAAGACTAATTGTATGTTCTATATTTTACACTGTATGCCTTTAATATCAGCACTTTGCCTGATTGCTGCTGCTAACGGTTAAATAAAAATAGCAAATAGTGCTGGTGAAAGTGGGCATCCCTCCTGGTGCCCCTCTGTAAACAGAAGCTTGAAGATAATTGATTATTTGTCCTGACACACGCTGTTGGTGAGCTATATAATATTTTAACCAATTAATGAAATAGTTCCCAAATCCAAATTTAACCAAGTTAGCAAATTAAAAAATCCAATTTACTCTATCAAATGCTTTTTCTGCATCTAAATAGCGGTTTCAATATTTTTACTATATGAATACTCTATTAAATTATGTAATCTGAGAGTGTTTGTGGTCGAGTGTCTTCCTTTTATGAATCCACTTTGGTCTGGATGAATAATGAGAGGAGTTATCTTCTCTAATCTTTTAGATAAGACTTTACAAATTATTTTAACATTGACATTAATGAGAGAGATTGGACGATAACTGGTAGGTAATAATAATAATAATAATAATAATAATAATTAATTTAATTTATAATGTACTTTTCATTAATGAAAATCTCAAAGTAATACTGGTCTTTGCCTGGTTTTAATAGGAGACTAATGTTTGCTGAATTCATATGTGTTGGAAGCCTGCCATTTTCTTCTGACTCAAGTAGCATTCTGTGAAATATTGGTTCCAGTATGTCCCAGAATTTTTTAATAGAATTCTATTGGATAACCATCTGGACCTGGAGATTTCTTATTAGGCATGTTTTTAATGGCTTCACAGAGCTCATCTGATATTAATGGTGAATTTAGTTCTGATGATTGACTACTATCTAGTTTTGGAAGTATTACACTCTCTAATAATTGATTAATATCCTTATCTGATGGATTTATTTGTGGAGTGTATAGAGTTTTATAGAAATCTTTAAAAACACTTTTTACTTTTCCCTCATCATAAGTTATGTTTCCATTTATATCTTTAATATTTTTTCTTTGTTTAATTTGAGTTGGTTCGCTAAAAAGTTCCCTGATTTATTACTGTGTTCAAAAATTTCTAATTGAAGTCTTTGTATTAAGAATTTGTTGTTCTTGTCAATAAATTCATTTAGTTCAAATTTTAACTTGCATAGTTTTTGCTGTGTTTCCTCTCCTTGTAAACCTTCTAATAATTTGATTGATTTCTCTAATTCCTCAATATGTTTATTTTCTTTTTTCTTTTTATTTGTTGAATAGCTTATCATTTTGCCTCTCATAACTGTTTTCCCAGCCTCCCAGAGTGTACATGCTGATGTTCCTGGCAATTCATTAAACTCTAAATAAGATGTCCATTCTTTTTTAAAATATTGTATAAATTCTTCATCTTTAAGCAGTGAGGTATTTAATCTCCAGTTTATATTTTTGGGGGTTTCTTTCTTTTTAGCTAAATTTAAAGTAACTGGTGCACGATCGCTGACAGCAATAGGGTGTATCTTAGTGTCTGAAATGTTGGTCAGCAATGAGTTGCTTATTATGAAATAATCTAGACAAGAATAAGAGTGATGCACATGTGAAAACAAAGAATATTCTTTGCTATTAGGGTGAAGGAAACGCCATGTATCACAGAGTCCATAATCACTCATGTACTGTTTAACTATATTCAGATTTAGTTTATTTTTGCCATTGTCAATGAACAGGATTCACAGACTAGGAATTTGCTTCGGCATGACGGTGCATAAAATATAGAAACATAAAACATAAAAAACATAAACCATAAAATATCAATACAATATTCAGTGAACAAAACCTACTAAATAACAGCGCAATTAGAGTGGTGCAATCAAAATACAGTGATACAGTGATTCCCAATCAAAATACAAAATACAGCGACCAAGGCAAGTTATGGGGTAACATGGTTATGAGTGTTCAAAAGTCTGACAGCAGAGGGGAAGAAACTGTTTTTATGGCGGGAGGTTCTGGTCCCAATTGACCGAAGCCTCCTGCCTGAGGGGAGTCGTTCGAACAGACCGTATGCAGGGTGAGAAGGGTCAGCTGTGATCCGACCTGCTCGCCTCACAGTCCTGGAGACGTACAGGTCATGGAGAGATGGGAGACTACAGCCGATTACCTTCTCAGCAGAGCGCACAATGCGCTGCAGTCTGTGTCTGTCCCTGACAGTGGCCCCGGCGTACCACACTGTGATGGACGCGCTGAGGATGGACTCGATGATGGCCGTGTAGAACTGCACCATCAGCTTGGCCGGCAGCTTGGCCTTCCTCAGCTGTCGCAGGAAGTACATCCTCTGCTGAGCCTTTTTGATGAGGGAGCTGATGGTTGGCTCCCACTTGAGGTCCTGGGTGATGGTGGTGCCGAGGAACCGGTAGCAGTCCCCAATGATGATGGGGGTGTTGTTAAAGGTGATGGGGGGCAGAGGGGCTCTGTCTTTCCTGAAGTCCACAATCATCTCCACTGTCTTCTGGGCGTTGAGCTCCAGGTTGTTGTTGCTGCACCAGGTCACCAGCCGGCCCACCTCTCTCCTGTACGCAGACTCATCATCATCCGAGATGAGCCCGATGAGGGTGGTGTCGTCCGCAAACTTAATAAGTTTTACGGAGTCATGGTTGGAGGTGCAACAGTTGGTGTACAGGGAGAAGAGCAGAGGGGAAATAACACAGCCTTGTGGTGAACCTGTGCTTATGGTCTGAGTGTCCGAGACAGCTTTCCCCAGCCGCACGCGCTGACTCCGGTCTGTCAGGAAGTCAGTGATCCACCTGCAGATGGAGTCAGGTACACCGAGCAGAGAGAGCTTGTCTTGGGGCGGCCGTGGCACAGTGGTAATGGCAGTCGACCCCCGATCAGAAGGTTGGAGGTTCGAATCCCGCATCCGTCCACCATGTGTCGTTGTGTCCCTGGGCAAGACACTTAACCCCGAGTTGCTCTCGGTAGGTCTGGATGGCGCCTTGCAAGGCAGGCTACCACTACCGGTGTATGAATGTGTGAATGAATGGGTGGATGGCTGGTATTGTAAAGCGCTTTGGGGCTCCTCACAGGGGGCTGGAAAGCGCTATATAAATAAGCTCCATTTACCATTTACCATTTGGAGCAAAGCAGGAAGGATGGTGTTGAATGCAGAGCTGAAGTCCACAAACAAGATCCTAGCATAGGTTCCTGGGGAGTCCAGATGCTGCAGGATGAAGTGGAGAGCCAGGTTTATGGCGTCATCTACAGACCTGTTAGCTCTGTAGGCGAACTGCAGAGGGTCCAGGAGGGGATTGCTGATAGACTTGAGGTGGGATAAAACCAGACGTTCAAAGGTTTTCATGACTACAGATGTGAGAGCCATATATTTATGGATTGCCAACTGCATTGAGCTCCTACTGCATTCAGCCTGTCTATTTTGTCATGTAACAATATAGGGGCGGTAAGGTATTTAAACACTTACTGGGCCACCATTATTTTAGATGCGCAGGTCTGAGCAGAGTTTATCTGCACAAACCTTTCACCAATTTGCGAGTTCACCCTTTTTCCGATATTAAATTGCTTTAACTGTGATTAGCCAGAAATGTAACTTCACAAGAGACTTCAATTTATGTTGGTCTACCAGAAAATAGACCTTTTATTGAAATTATCATGAAAGTACATTAAACATTTGTATCGATATTAGCTCTGATTTAATATCTACGTTGACAAGAATTCAAATTAAAATCAAACAGACAGTTAAGAACTTTTCTGTTGGCACATTACTTAACAGATTAATAGCTTGTGAAAAATAAGAAATAGGAGGAAGAAGATAAGTGAAAGCTAAGTTAACTGAAGTTAATTATTTGAACCAACCAGGGTGGCAGCCTTCCCATACAGGTCTCAGCTGGGCTTCTCACACGTTCAGAACACATCAACGCCTCGTTACCTGTTGACGGTACGTCTTTGGAGATACGAGTTGAAGTTTGTGGACACTAACGGACTGTGTTGTCCAGTTCACGTCCAGATGACCTCCTTGTGTGTGAGCTGAGTCAGACAAGCAAGAAGACGCTTCTCCTGGCAGGAACGGAGCCAAGCGCACTGACTGATTTTCAAAATAAACTTCAGAAAACAAATTCTTTCAGAAATGAGTGAAAGAATCACAGTAAGGCTTTACTGTGATTCCAGCTGAAACGTGGGTCTAGTTGACACAATGACCGGGACGTTTCCAGCTTTTCCAGAGGAGGAAACCAGTTAATAGAAACTTTTCTCCTCGACCACTAGTCAAAATACAGGAAGTGTCCCTTTATATGGGAGGCGGGGTCTCCCCCACCTCCTCAATAACTATTGGCTGGTTTAACAAAATAAGAGATGGATATTTCATCTGATAGGCAGAACTGTCTCTGACGGACAACAGGAAAACTGTTTACAGAATCGGCCAGATGGCCTGCTTGTGAGCACAGAGAATATTATGGCTAACTTTCACAGACAAAACAGAGAAGGAAGTTGCAAGTTAAAAGTTTACCATGGCTCATGTCCCAGATTCAGAACCTGCTTGTTCTTGCAGAAATAAAACCAGCAGAAGGTCAAAACTCATGAAAGTAACAGATCATCATTAAAATGACAAAATATACTGTTGATCAATTCTGAATTAACACACATTAAAAAGAAAGTTCAATCTGATTAATTGGTGTCCATTAATTCAAAATAGTTGTAACACTGAGAGTTTCAGAGAGATGTGGAGAGGTTTAACTCCAATACGGACATGAGGGTCCTATATCTCTACAGTCCCCCTTTTTGGAAATCATCGCCTGTCCTTGGAGATGAGTTCCAACACGAAAGGATACCACCGAATGTCTCTGACCTCTATGTAATCCAGCAAGTGGAAAAAAAAAAGTAAAAAAAAAGTTCAAAATTATACTCCCATAATGTTTTTGGAAATTCCATACTGTTCGTAGGTAATCCCATTGCGGTAAGCTTTCAATCCTTTGGAAAACATAGTCTGTTAACCCATGGAAAACTGAGTCTGTGATCCCTTGGAAACAAAGTCTTATAATCCACAACGGTACTTCCACAACGATGGGGGTTAGTGATTTCATCAGCAAGAATGGATTTTAATCAGCATGTAGAGGGGATCCCTCGATTGAAGCAGAGGAGGCGGCCCTTGGATGAAGGTTGAAGACCAACGTTGGATCAGCAGGTCCCCACATCGAAGGTTGCAGGCTGGATGGCTTCCAGTCGGTGCCACCCTGGTTCAATGTGTCATGCAATTATGTGGTTTTAGGTGGGCTTATGATTGGGATTCTACATTAAGCCTTACCTATATGCACCTGGTATGTAAGCTATCATGGATTAGATCAGCTACAATTACCAATTAAGGGGTGGATCAATGCTGTAAAAATCAGATATAGGGATCTATACCTATAGAAATGTGGAGGGCTTCTGTAACGAAGGCCTCTTCTTTCAAACTATTCCTCCATTCATTATTTAGTTTAGGTTAAACTAAAATAAAAAAAATGAAATCTAGTTTGGTCTAAATGTCTGTTGTCTTTTAGACGAACGACGCAAGATTTGGTATTCCCTATAAATTTTGAAGTCTATGGCGAGACTCATCAAAATGAATAGATCTAGAATAGAAACGATCAAATCGGTTCTACCTAAATGATTGGGAGATCAGTGTAGATTATAGTACCTTAAGTAGTATTGATCTACAATGACTCTTCAAAGATTGAGATCTTTAACAAAATGAACAGCATGTTGGCATAGTTAAATCCATTTAAGTCTTCAACTTATCAACAATCAAAACCTCTTTTGGCTGGGAGTGTTCAGAAAACAATAACAACTTCAATAACAACAAAAGTAGCAATTAAGCAACTAAAAACAACGTTTCACTACGTCAAACTCACTCTGGTCGTCAGATTCCAACGTGTCACACACAAGAAAAACAGTTCTTAGCTTTATAACCGATGTCAATTAAATCCTGCAGATTTAAACGGTTGTTAAGGTTAGTTTTTTGTTGTGGGTTTTATGCTTAGCGTTTCTAAGTTCTAGTTGGAACGGTTTCTTTTCGCAACTAGTATAGTTTAAACTGTTTAGTTTATTTACTATCCTGTGCTTGGACGACCTTGTTTTCCCATGAAGTCTTTGAGTTTGCGAGATCTTTGTCGTTTGTGGGGTTATTGAAATCTTTGTCCTTGACATGGGCATGACCTAACATCACCCCCCTGTGGTCATGGGGGGCCATGCGCACAGGTGTGGACGTCCGTCCATGGGCACGAGTTAGGATGCCATTGTTTAGTTTAGGCTGTTTGCGCAGCTTAGAGTAGACAGTACACAGGAACCTCTTGGGTTTCGGCCAACGTATCTCTGTACGTTTACCTCTTTCTGTGTAATTCAGGTGTGTCACAACTGTTGGCGCAGTCGCAAGTGTGTCTGACTGGTCAGACTGCGACGGGTCACTGTCGTTGTGGCGTGTGTCTACCCACTTCATGACTGAAGAGGTACTCTTTGAGTCTGTAAGAACTATGTC
>JBBPBX010066425.1:2500-17500 GCA_038048925.1 Garcialebias charrua | reverse complement strand
GAGCCCACGCGGTCCCCGGCCGTCCGTGAGAGCCGGGAGATCGCACCGCCAACTGAGTTTAAGAGAAACGGGTGTTTCGGAGTCCGATCGCGCAGTGCCGGGGGGGGCCGCGCTCCGCCCTGTCCGGAGCCGGGTCCCGGCGCGCGCCGGAGCTCCTCGCCTTACCACTGGGACAGACCGGTCGTCTCGGCCTCGCTACCGATGGGTCGCGGCCCGGGCCCGGAGGCTGGACGAGCGGACGCCCGCTCGAGCGCCACCGGCCTTGCCCGGTCGCTGGAGGTGAGCCCGCGTGCGATGGAGAACCTAGCTACCGAGGCCAACGGACGAACCGTCGGGCCGGTAGAGCCTCCACGAGGACGGGCCGCGTTTGCTTGTCGGTCAAAGGGGACTGGAGGACGAGGCCCCAGCTCCGCCGCAGGGCGTGGAGCCGGGCGCCGACTGGGAAGCTCCAGGGAGCTGGAGAACCTGACTGCCGAGGCCGTCGGACGGACCGGTCCGCGGGTAGAGCCTCCGGCACAGGGTCACTCGGGGGTCCGTCGCGTCGGAAATGAGTTCACCTGCGCGGTCTACCAGGCTACCGAGTCCGTAGGACGCACCGTTTTCGGGATAGAGCCAGCGGAAGGTCCCCGGCGCGCGCCGGAGCTCCGCTGAGAACCAGGGGGGCCGATGCTGAGCGGAAGCCCCACCGCGGGACTCCCTGCCTGGATAGGACGAGGCCCCAGCTCCGCCGCAGGGCGTGGAGCCGGGCGCCGACTGGGAAGCTCCAGGGAGCTGGAGAACCTGACTGCCGAGGCCGTCGGACGGACCGGTCCGCGGGTAGAGCCTCCGGCACAGGGTCGCTCGGGGTTCCATCGCGTCGGAAATGAGCTCACCTGCGCGGTCTACCAGGCTACCGAGTCCGTAGGACGCACCGTTTTCGGGATAGAGCCAGCGGAAGGTCCCCGGCGCGCGCCGGAGCTCCGCTGAGAACCAGGGGGACTGATGCTGAGAGGAAACCCCACCGCAGGGCTCCCTGCCTGGGCACGCGATGACGAGCTGGACCCCGGAGGGTCTGGCGGACCGGTACCGGCTCCGGACGAGGCGGTCCGGGGTTCCCACGTTGGGCGTTGCGTGGGAAATTAATAACCGCGCCCGCGGTCTACAGACGAAAAGTCCGCCAGACGCTTCGTTTTCCGGATAAAGCCATCCGAAGGTCCCCGGCGCGCGCCGGAGCTCCACTGAGAACCAGGCCGGCCATCGCTGCTCAGAAGCCCCAGAACGAGGCTCCATTGCTGGGTACACGAACCAGAAAGGCCCCCGGGGCGCCCTGGAGGTCCGCTCTGGACCGACGGAACCATGTACCAGGGCAGAAACATCGTGCCCAAGGTCGGTAACGACGAGGCGGACGCACTCGTCGCTCCGACATGGCCGGCCGAGCTCCACAAAACCAGATAATCGCGTTTAAAGGTGCGCCGAAACCTTCCAAAACCCACAGAAACTCAGCAAAAGTCGGATCGGGCAGTCAGGGAACTCCCTTGGCATCCCTGGAGGTCAAACACTTAGTGCATGGAGAGAAAAATTTAAGCGGATTTTTTCTAAGTGTCTTAAAAACTGGGTTTCTGAAATCGTTCCGGTGGGTGTTTTCAGGGTTGGCCAAACCTCCCCTGAGAAACGTCAAAAACAGGCAAATTCTTCAAAAGGTCTCCTGAAAAAACGTCTAAAATGCACGTTTGACGTTAAGTAGAGAAAACCCCTGCCTGAGAAACGTCAAAATTTTCAGACGTTTTTTCAGGCCAAGGGTTCGTCGATTTCGTCGATTTTCAAACGACCGTATCTCGGCCAATTTTGGGGCTAGAAGGAAACCGAGCAGGCCGAATTGAAGCTCTCGGTCTGTAGATGCAGAATAACGTCGAGTTTTACGTCCTAGCTCGATTTTTCACCGAGTTATGGACGTTTGAAATCGGGTCAAAAAACACCCGTTTTTCGCCGTTTTTGGCCTACGAACGCCCGTATCTCTCTCAATTTTCGGTCTAACGGAAATCCGAGCAGGCCGAATTAAAGGTCTGGGTCTGGCGGTGCGGATGGGTGTCGAGCTGCTTGGTCTAGCTCGTCGTACGGCAGAGATACGGCCGTTTGAAAAATAGTTGATTTTCGACTGCTTTTTAAACGCCCGTATCTCGCCCGCCGTTCGTGCTACGGGGAAACCGAGGGTCGGGTTGGAACGGGCTCAGTCCGTAGATGCGGAAAAATACCAAGTTTTATGCCGTAGCTCCATTTTTCATGAAGTTGTGGCCGTTTGACAACGGACCTTTAGACGCCCGTATCTCGCCCGCCGTTCGTGCTACGGGGAAACCGAGGGTCGGGTTGGAACGGGCTCAGTCCGTAGATGTGAATAGAGGTCAAGTTTTATGCCGTAGCTCCATTTTAAAATCGGAGGGTGGGCCTCGTATGCGGACAATACGGCAGGCGCAGCGGCTCGTCCATCCGCATATATCTCAGGCTAGGAAGGGCGTAGAGACGCGGTTCTCGCTGCGTTGGAAAGCTCTCGCTCTCGAGCCCCAGAAAAAGGCATCACACGACAGCTTGGGTCACCCGTATGGGTACCGGAGCCATGAGGCGCCGCTGGCGTAAGTCGAGGACTACCTGTAATTTCAAAACGCTAACTTGGGCTAGGAACGTGCTAAAAATACGGGGCTTGCATCGTTGCGAAGGTCTCGGCGAGACCTTCGCAACGATCCTAGGCAGGTGTTTCTGGCACTTTCCTAGCCCCGGGGAGCCACCGTTGAAGGTGCCCCGGGCGGCAGATTCACCCCTCCCAGGGCCTGGAGCCTGCCTGGGGGCCAGCCTCGGGGGCTAACCTGCTCCGGTGCCTCACTGGAGACCCAGACCATACACCCAGACCTCCGGACCGGGCGGCCACTCACCCTCTCCCCCCCCCCACACCCCGGAGAACGGCTTGGGTCACCCATCAACGCTCACTTTTCGCCCGTTTTTCGACTTTAAACGCCCGTATCTCTCTCAATTTTGGTGCTATCGTAAAAAGGAGCATACCAAATTAAAGGTCTCGGTCTGGCGATGCGGAAAAACGGCATGGTTTATGGTGTAGCCCGTCGGATGGCAGAGATACGGCCGCTTGAAAAATAGTTGTTTTACCTCGGACTTTCATACGCCCGTATCTCGCCCGCCGTTGGTGCTACGGGGAAGCCGACCGTCGGCTTTGGATCCAATAGGTCCGTAGATGCGGAAAAATGTCAAGCATTACGCCGTAGCTCAATTTTTCACGAAGTTGTGGCCGTTTGACAACGGACCTTTAGACGCCCGTATCTCGCCCGCCGTTCGTGCTACGGGGAAACCGAGGGTCGGGTTGGAACGGGCTCAGTCCGTAGATGTGAATAGAGGTCAAGTTTTATGCCGTAGCTCCATTTTAAAATCGGAGGGTGGGCCTCGTATGCGGACAATACGGCAGGCGCAGCGGCTCGTCCATCCGCATATATCTCAGGCTAGGAAGGGCGTAGAGACGCGGTTCTCGCTGCGTTGGAAAGCTCTCGCTCTCGAGCCCCAGAAAAAGGCATCACACGACAGCTTGGGTCACCCGTATGGGTACCGGAGCCATGAGGCGCCGCTGGCGTAAGTCGAGGACTACCTGTAATTTCAAAACGCTAACTTGGGCTAGGAACGTGCTAAAAATACGGGGCTTGCATCGTTGCGAAGGTCTCGGCGAGACCTTCGCAACGATCCTAGGCAGGTGTTTCTGGCACTTTCCTAGCCCCGGGGAGCCACCGTTGAAGGTGCCCCGGGCGGCAGATTCACCCCTCCCAGGGCCTGGACACTTCCCGGGGGACACCCTGGCCGTCTATCATGGGGCGCTGCCTAGGTGGGGACCCAGACCATACACCCATACCTCCGGACCCGGCGGCCACTCACCCTCTCCCCCCCCCACACCCCGTTGAACCTGCCCCGGGCGGCCGATTCGCACCTCCGGGGACATGTCCCAGGCCCTGGACACTTCCCTGGGGACACCCTGGCCGTCTATCATGGGGCGCTGCATAGGTGGGGACCCAGACCATACACCCATACCTCCAGACCCGGCGGCCACCCACCGTCTCCCCCCACACCCCGGAGAACCTGCCCCGGGCGGCCGATTCGCTCCTCCGGGGACATGTCCCAGGCCCTGGACACTTCCCTGGGGACACCCTGGCCGTCTATCATGGGGCGCTGCCTCGGGGGGGACCCAGACCACACACCCACACCGCCGGACCCGGCTGCCACCCACCGTCTCCCCCCCACACCCAGGTGAACCTGCCCCGGGCGGCCGATTCGCTCCTCCGGGGACATGTCCCAGGCCCTGGACACTTCCCTGGGGACACCCTGGCCGTCTATCATGGGGCGCTGCCTCGGGGGGGACCCAGACCACACACCCACACCGCCGGACCCGGCTGCCACCCACCGTCTCCCCCCCACACCCAGGTGAACCTGCCCCGGGCGGCTGTTTCGCTCCTCCGGGGGACATGTCCCAGGCCCTGGACACTTCCCTGGGGACACCCTGGCCGTCTATCATGGGGCGCTGCATAGGTGGGGACCCAGACCATACACCCATACCTCCAGACCCTGCGGCCACCCACCGTCTCCCCCCACACACCCCGTTGAACCTGCCCCAGGAGGCTGTTTGGCTCCTCCGGGGACATGTCCCAGGCCCTGGACACTTCCCTGGGGACACCCTGGCCGTCTATCATGGGGTGCTGCATAGGTGGGGACCCAGACCATACACCCATACCTCCAGACCCGGCGGCCACACACCGTCTCACCCCCCACACCCCGGAGAAGGTGCCCCGGGCGGCCGTTTCACTCCTCCGGGGACATGTCCCAGGCCCTGGACACTTCCCTGGGGACACCCTGGCCGTCTATCATGGGGCGCTGCATAGGTGGGGACCCAGACCATACACCCATACCTCCAGACCCGGCGGCCACCCACCGTCTCCCCCCACACACCCCGGAGAACCTGCCCCGGGCGGCCGATTCGCTCCTCCGGGGACATGTCCCAGGCCCTGGACACTTCCCTGGGGACACCCTGGCCGTCTATCATGGGGCGCTGCATAGGTGGGGACCCAGACCATACACCCATACCTCCAGACCCGGCGGCCACCCACCGTCTCCCCCCACACACCCCGTTGAACCTGCCCCAGGAGGCTGTTTCGCTCCTCCGGGGACATGTCCCAGGCCCTGGACACTTCCCTGGGGACACCCTGGCCGTCTATCATGGGGTGCTGCATAGGTGGGGACCCAGACCATACACCCATACCTCCAGACCCGGCGGCCACACACCGTCTCACCCCCCACACCCCGGAGAAGGTGCCCCGGGCGGCCGTTTCACTCCTCCGGGGACATGTCCCAGGCCCTGGACACTTCCCTGGGGACACCCTGGCCGTCTATCATGGGGCGCTGCATAGGTGGGGACCCAGACCATACACCCATACCTCCAGACCCGGCGGCCACCCACCGTCTCCCCCCACACACCCCGGAGAACCTGCCCCGGGCGGCCGATTCGCTCCTCCGGGGACATGTCCCAGGCCCTGGACACTTCCCTGGGGACACCCTGGCCGTCTATCATGGGGCGCTGCATAGGTGGGGACCCAGACCATACACCCATACCTCCAGACCCGGCGGCCACCCACCGTCTCCCCCCCACACCCCGGAGAACCTGCCCCGGGCGGCCGATTCGCTCCTCCGGGGACATGTCCCAGGCCCTGGACACTTCCCTGGGGACACCCTGGCCGTCTATCATGGGGCGCTGCCTCGGGGGGGACCCAGACCACACACCCACACCGCCGGACCCGGCTGCCACCCACCGTCTCCCCCCCACACCCAGGTGAACCTGCCCCGGGCAGCTGTTTCGCTCCTCCGGGGGACATGTCCCAGGCCCTGGACACTTCCCTGGGGACACCCTGGCCGTCTATCATGGGGCGCTGCCTCGGGGGGGACCCAGACCACACACCCACACCGCCGGACCCGGCTGCCACCCACCGTCTCCCCCCCACACCCCGGAGAACCTGCCCCGGGGCTGTTTCGCTCCTCCGGGGACATGTCCCAGGCCCTGGACACTTCCCTGGGGACACCCTGGCCGTCTATCATGGGGCGCTGCATAGGTGGGGACCCAGACCATACACCCATACCTCCAGACCCGGCGGCCACCCACCGTCTCCCCCACACCCCGTTGAACCTGCCCCAGGAGGCTGTTTCGCTCCTCCGGGGACATGTCCCAGGCCCTGGACACTTCCCTGGGGACACCCTGGCCGTCTATCATGGTCCGATGCTTCGGGGGGGACCCAGACCATACACCCACACCGCCGGACCCGGCTGCCACCCACCGTGTGCCCTCCACACCCCGGAGAACCTGCCCCAGGAGGCCGATTCGCACCTCCTGGGACATGTCCCAGGGCCTGGACACTTCCCTGGGGACACCCTGGCCGTCTATCATGGTCCGATGCTTCGGGGGGGACCCAGACCATACACCCACACCGCCGGACCCGGCTGCCACCCACCGTGTGCCCCCCACACCCCGTTGAACCTGCCCCGGGCGGCCGATTCGCACCTCCGGGGACATGTCCCAGGCCCTGGACACTTCCCTGGGGACACCCTGGCCGTCTATCATGGGGCGCTGCATAGGTGGGGACCCAGACCATACACCCATACCTCCAGACCCGGCGGCCACCCACCGTCTCCCCCCACACACCCCGTTGAACCTGCCCCAGGAGGCTGTTTCGCTCCTCCGGGGACATGTCCCAGGCCCTGGACACTTCCCTGGGGACACCCTGGCCGTCTATCATGGGGCGCTGCATAGGTGGGGACCCAGACCATACACCCATACCTCCAGACCCGGCGGCCACACACCGTCTCACCCCCCACACCCCGGAGAAGGTGCCCCGGGCGGCCGTTTCACTCCTCCGGGGACATGTCCCAGGCCCTGGACACTTCCCTGGGGACACCCTGGCCGTCTATCATGGGGCGCTGCATAGGTGGGGACCCAGACCATACACCCATACCTCCAGACCCGGCGGCCACCCACCGTCTCCCCCCACACACCCCGGAGAACCTGCCCCGGGCGGCCGATTCGCTCCTCCGGGGACATGTCCCAGGCCCTGGACACTTCCCTGGGGACACCCTGGCCGTCTATCATGGGGCGCTGCATAGGTGGGGACCCAGACCATACACCCATACCTCCAGACCCGGCGGCCACCCACCGTCTCCCCCGCCACACCCCGGAGAACCTGCCCCGGGCGGCCGATTCGCTCCTCCGGGGACATGTCCCAGGCCCTGGACACTTCCCTGGGGACACCCTGGCCGTCTATCATGGGGCGCTGCCTCGGGGGGGACCCAGACCACACACCCACACCGCCGGACCCGGCTGCCACCCACCGTCTCCCCCCCACACCCAGGTGAACCTGCCCCGGGAGGCTGTTTCGCTCCTCCGGGGACATGTCCCAGGCCCTGGACACTTCCCTGGGGACACCCTGGCCGTCTATCATGGGGCGCTGCCTCGGGGGGGACCCAGACCACACACCCACACCGCCGGACCCGGCTGCCACCCACCGTCTCCCCCCCACACCCGGAGAACCTGCCCCAGGAGGCTGTTTCGCTCCTCCGGGGGACATGTCCCAGGCCCTGGACACTTCCCTGGGGACACCCTGGCCGTCTATCATGGGGCGCTGCATAGGTGGGGACCCAGACCATACACCCATACCTCCAGACCCGGCGGCCACCCACCGTCTCCCCCCACACCCCGGTATGAACCTGCCCCAGGAGGCTGTTTCGCTCCTCCGGGGACATGTCCCAGGCCCTGGACACTTCCCTGGGGACACCCTGGCCGTCTATCATGGTCCGATGCTTCGGGGGGGACCCAGACCATACACCCACACCGCCGGACCCGGCTGCCACCCACCGTGTGCCCTCCACACCCCGGAGAACCTGCCCCAGGAGGCCGATTCGCACCTCCTGGGACATGTCCCAGGGCCTGGACACTTCCCTGGGGACACCCTGGCCGTCTATCATGGTCCGATGCTTCGGGGGGGACCCAGACCATACACCCACACCGCCGGACCCGGCTGCCACCCACCGTGTGCCCCCCACACCCCGTTGAACCTGCCCCGGGCGGCCGATTCGCACCTCCGGGGACATGTCCCAGGCCCTGGACACTTCCCTGGGGACACCCTGGCCGTCTATCATGGGGCGCTGCATAGGTGGGGACCCAGACCATACACCCATACCTCCAGACCCGGCGGCCACCCACCGTCTCCCCCCACACACCCCGGAGAACCTGCCCCGGGCGGCCGATTCGCTCCTCCGGGGACATGTCCCAGGCCCTGGACACTTCCCTGGGGACACCCTGGCCGTCTATCATGGGGCGCTGCATAGGTGGGGACCCAGACCATACACCCATACCTCCAGACCCGGCGGCCACACACCGTCTCACCCCCCACACCCCGGAGAAGGTGCCCCGGGCGGCCGTTTCACTCCTCCGGGGACATGTCCCAGGCCCTGGACACTTCCCTGGGGACACCCTGGCCGTCTATCATGGGGCGCTGCATAGGTGGGGACCCAGACCATACACCCATACCTCCAGACCCGGCGGCCACCCACCGTCTCCCCCCACACACCCCGGAGAACCTGCCCCGGGCGGCCGATTCGCTCCTCCGGGGACATGTCCCAGGCCCTGGACACTTCCCTGGGGACACCCTGGCCGTCTATCATGGGGCGCTGCATAGGTGGGGACCCAGACCATACACCCATACCTCCAGACCCGGCGGCCACCCACCGTCTCCCCCGCCACACCCCGGAGAACCTGCCCCGGGCGGCCGATTCGCTCCTCCGGGGACATGTCCCAGGCCCTGGACACTTCCCTGGGGACACCCTGGCCGTCTATCATGGGGCGCTGCCTCGGGGGGGACCCAGACCACACACCCACACCGCCGGACCCGGCTGCCACCCACCGTCTCCCCCCCACACCCCGGTGAACCTGCCCCAGGAGGCTGTTTCGCTCCTCCGGGGACATGTCCCAGGCCCTGGACACTTCCCTGGGGACACCCTGGCCGTCTATCATGGGGCGCTGCCTCGGGGGGGACCCAGACCACACACCCACACCGCCGGACCCGGCTGCCACCCACCGTCTCCCCCCCACACCCAGGAGAACCTGCCCCGGGGGCTGTTTCGCTCCTCCGGGGACATGTCCCAGGCCCTGGACACTTCCCTGGGGACACCCTGGCCGTCTATCATGGGGCGCTGCATAGGTGGGGACCCAGACCATACACCCATACCTCCAGACCCGGCGGCCACCCACCGTCTCCCCCACACCCCGTTGAACCTGCCCCAGGAGGCTGTTTCGCTCCTCCGGGGACATGTCCCAGGCCCTGGACACTTCCCTGGGGACACCCTGGCCGTCTATCATGGTCCGATGCTTCGGGGGGGACCCAGACCATACACCCACACCGCCGGACCCGGCTGCCACCCACCGTGTGCCCTCCACACCCCGGAGAACCTGCCCCAGGAGGCCGATTCGCACCTCCTGGGACATGTCCCAGGGCCTGGACACTTCCCTGGGGACACCCTGGCCGTCTATCATGGTCCGATGCTTCGGGGGGGACCCAGACCATACACCCACACCGCCGGACCCGGCTGCCACCCACCGTGTGCCCCCCACACCCCGTTGAACCTGCCCCGGGCGGCCGATTCGCACCTCCGGGGACATGTCCCAGGCCCTGGACACTTCTCTGGGGACACCCTGGCCGTCTATCATGGGGCGCTGCATAGGTGGGGACCCAGACCATACACCCACACCGCCGGACCCGGCTGCCACCCACCGTGTGCCCTCCACACCCCGGAGAACCTGCCCCAGGAGGCCGATTCGCACCTCCTGGGACATGTCCCAGGGCCTGGACACTTCCCTGGGGACACCCTGGCCGTCTATCATGGTGCGCTGCTTCGGGGGGGACCCAGACCATACACCCAGACCTCCGGACCCGGCTGCCACCCACCGTGTGCCCCCCACACCCCGGAGAAGGTGCCCCGGGCGGCCGTTTCACTCCTCCGGGGACATGTCCCAGGCCCTGGACACTTCCCTGGGGACACCCTGGCCGTCTATCATGGGGCGCTGCATAGGTGGGGACCCAGACCATACACCCATACCTCCAGACCCGGCGGCCACCCACCGTCTCCCCCCCACACCCCGGAGAACCTGCCCCGGGCGGCCGATTCGCTCCTCCGGGGACATGTCCCAGGCCCTGGACACTTCCCTGGGGACACCCTGGCCGTCTATCATGGGGCGCTGCATAGGTGGGGACCCAGACCATACACCCATACCTCCAGACCCGGCGGCCACCCACCGTCTCCCCCCACACACCCCGGAGAACCTGCCCCGGGCGGCCGATTCGCTCCTCCGGGGACATGTCCCAGGCCCTGGACACTTCCCTGGGGACACCCTGGCCGTCTATCATGGGGCGCTGCCTCGGGGGGGACCCAGACCATACACCCAGACCTCCGGACCCGGCGGCCACACACCGTCTCACCCCCCACACCCCGGAGAAGGTGCCCCGGGCGGCCGTTTCACTCCTCCGGGGACATGTCCCAGGCCCTGGACACTTCCCTGGGGACACCCTGGCCGTCTATCATGGTCCGATGCCTCGGGGGGGACCCAGACCATACACCCACACCGCCTGACCCGGCTGCCACCCACCGTTTCCCCGCAACACACCCCGGTTTGCGTGGCCGTTTCCAACGGCCGTACAAAATGAGTCCCTAAATAGGGTTAGGGGACAGGTTAGGGAATGGGTTGCACAGAGTTAGGGGAAGCCTGGTCCGTACGCACCCTGGGGGGCTACCTGGGACTTCACCCAGGGAGGGAGCGCTTGGTCCTGGCTGCAGATCCTCCACCTGCACCCTGGAGGTCCAGAACCGGCGGACCCCCAGTGCCAAACATGCCCGCCTTCGGTACTCCATACTCGGGTAAAACCCCAGCCGGAGCCCCCTCCCTGCCTAGAACCAGGAACCTTGCGCACCGTTCGAACCTGCAGACCCACACTTAAGCACCCTCCCTGGGTTAAGACAAGCTATCCGCGCCGCCCAGACCTCCGTGGTCCTGGTGTTCCAACTAAAAACCTGTGGTGCTGGTGCTCCAACCAAAAATAGACTAACAGTCTATGGTACTTTACAGGGGAGGGCTTAAGTCTCGTGTCCCACGCACCCTCCCCTTCTCGGACACGCTCCCCACGAACCCGGCCTCCTCATCCCTGGAGCTCTGCCACCTCCAGAACCTGGCTTACCAGGCGAACCTGCGTACCCACACTTAAGCACCCTCCCTGGGTTAAGACCAGAGATCCGCGCCGCCCAGACCTCCATGGTCCTGGTGCTCCAACTAAAAAGATGTGGTGCTGGTGCTCCAACCAAAAATAGACTAACAACCTGTGGTCCTTGTGCACCTGACAGGGGGAACGCTAACTCGTGCGTCCGACGGAGGCTCTCCTGCTCGGACACGCGTCGCGCCAACCCGGCCTCCTCATCTCTGGAGCTCTGTCACCTCCAGGATGAGCGCCCACAGTTCACAGCTCGTGCGTCCGACAGAGGCTCTCTTGCTCGGACACGCGTCGCGCCAACCCGGCCTCCTCATCTCTGGAGCTCTGTCACCTCCAGGATGAGCGCCCACAGTTCACAGCTCGTGCGTCCGACAGAGACTCTCCTGCTCGGACACGCGTCGCGCCAACCCGGCCTCCTCATCTCTGGAGCTCTGCCACCTCCAGGATGAACGCCCACAGTTCACAGCTCGTGCGTCCGACAGAGACTCTCCTGCTCGGACACGCGTCGCGCCAACCCGGCCTCCTCATCTCTGGAGCTCTGCCACCTCCAGGATGAACGCCCACAGTTCACAGCTCGTGCGTCCGACAGAGGCTCTCCTGCTCGGACACGCTCCGCGCCAACCTGGCCTCCTCATCTCTGGAGCTCTGCCACCTCCAGGATTAACACCCACACTTCACAGCTCGTGCGTCCGACGGAGGCTCTCCTGCTCGGACACGCTCCGCGCCAACCCGGCCTCCTCATCTCTGGAGCTCTGCCACCTCCAGGATGAACGCCCACAGTTCACAGCTCGTGCGTCCGACAGAGGCTCTCCTGCTCGGACACGCGTCGCGCCAACCCGGCCTCCTCATCTCTGGAGCTCTGTCACCTCCAGGATGAGCGCCCACAGTTCACAGCTCGTGCGTCCGACAGAGACTCTCCTGCTCGGACACGCGTCGCGCCAACCCGGCCTCCTCATCTCTGGAGCTCTGCCACCTCCAGGATGAGCGCCCACAGTTCACAGCTCGTGCGTCCGACAGAGGCTCTCCTGCTCGGACACGCGTCGCGCCAACCCGGCCTCCTCATCTCTGGAGCTCTGCCACCTCCAGGATGAGCGCCCACAGTTCACAGCTCGTGCGTCCGACAGAGGCTCTCCTGCTCGGACACGCTCCGTGCCAACCCGGCCTCCTCATCTCTGGAGCTCTGCCACCTCCAGGATGAGCTTTCACCGCTCGTGCGTCCGACGGAGGCTCTCCTGCCCGGACACGCGTCGCGCCAACCCGGCCTCCTCATCTCTGGAGCTCTGCCACCTCCAGGATGAGCCCCCACTTCCACCGCTCGTGCGTCCGAAGAAGGGCCACCCTCCTCGGACACGCTCCACGCCACCCCGGCGTCCTCACCTCTGGAGCTCTGCCACCTCCAGGATGAGTCCCCACTTCCACCGCTCGTGCGTCCGACGAAGGGCCACCCTCCTCGGACACGCTCCGCGCCACCCCGGCCTCCTCATCTCTAGAGCTCTGCCACCTCCAGGATGAGCTTTCACCGCTCGTGCGTCCGACGGAGGCTCTCCTGCCCGGACACGCGTCGCGCCAACCCGGCCTCCTCATCTCTGGAGCTCTGCCACCTCCAGGATGAGCCCCCACTTCCACCGCTCGTGCGTCCGAAGAAGGGCCACCCTCCTCGGACACGCTCCACGCCACCCCGGCGTCCTCACCTCTGGAGCTCTGCCACCTCCAGGATGAGTCCCCACTTCCACCGCTCGTGCGTCCGACGAAGGGCCACCCTCCTCGGACACGCTCCGCGCCACCCCGGCCTCCTCATCTCTAGAGCTCTGCCACCTCCAGGATGAGCTTTCACCGCTCGTGCGTCCGACGGAGGCTCTCCTGCCCGGACACGCGTCGCGCCAACCCGGCCTCCTCATCTCTGGAGCTCTGCCACCTCCAGGATGAGCCCCCACTTCCACCGCTCGTGCGTCCGACGAAGGGCCACCCTCCTCGGACACGCTCCGCGCCACCCCGGCCTCCTCATCTCTAGAGCTCTGCCACCTCCAGGATGAGCTTTCACCGCTCGTGCGTCCGACGGAGGCTCTCCTGCCCGGACACGCGTCGCGCCAACCCGGCCTCCTCATCTCTGGAGCTCTGCCACCTCCAGGATGAGCCCCCACTTCCACCGCTCGTGCGTCCGAAGAAGGGCCACCCTCCTCGGACACGCTCCACGCCACCCCGGCGTCCTCACCTCTGGAGCTCTGCCACCTCCAGGATGAGTCCCCACTTCCACCGCTCGTGCGTCCGACGAAGGGCCACCCTCCTCGGACACGCTCCGCGCCACCCCGGCCTCCTCATCTCTAGAGCTCTGCCACCTCCAGGATGAGCTTTCACCGCTCGTGCGTCCGACGGAGGCTCTCCTGCCCGGACACGCGTCGCGCCAACCCGGCCTCCTCATCTCTGGAGCTCTGCCACCTCCAGGATGAGCCCCCACTTCCACCGCTCGTGCGTCCGAAGAAGGGCCACCCTCCTCGGACACTCTCCACGCCACCCCGGCGTCCTCACCTCTGGAGCTCTGCCACCTCCAGGATGAGTCCCCACTTCCACCGCTCGTGCGTCCGACGAAGGGCCACCCTCCCCGGACACGCTCCGCGCCACCCCGGCCTCCTCATCTCTAGAGCTCTGCCACCTCCAGGATGAGTTTTCACCGCTCGTGCGTCCGAAGGAGGCTCTCCTGCCCGGACACGCGTCGCGCCAACCCGGCCTCCTCATCTCTGGAGCTCTGCCACCTCCAGGATGAGCCCCCACTTCCACCGCTCGTGCGTCCGACGAAGGGCCACCCTCCTCGGACACGCTCCACGCCACCCCGGCGTCCTAACCTCTGGAGCTCTGCCACCTCCAGGATGAGTCCCCACTTCCACCGCTCGTGCGTCCGACGAAGGGCCACCCTCCTCGGACACGCTCCGCGCCACCCCGGCGTCCTCACCTCTGGAGCTCTGCCACCTCCAGAACCAGCGCCCACCGTTCACAGCTCCTGCGTCCGACGGAGACTCTCCTGCTCGGACACGCTCCACGCCACCCCGGCCTCCTCACCTCTGGAGCTCTGCCACCTCCAGGATTAACACCCATACTTCACAGCTCGTGCGTCCGACGGAGGCTCTCCTGCTCGGACACGCTCCGCGCCATCCCGGCCTCCTCATCTCTGGAGCTCTGCCACCTCCAGGATTAACACCCACACTTCACAGCTCGTGCGTCCGACGGAGGCTCTCCTGCTCGGACACGCTCCGCGCCACCCCGGCCTCCTCACCTCTGGAGCTCTGCCACCTCCAGGATTAACACCCACACTTCACAGCTCGTGCGTCCGACGGAGGCTCTCCTGCTCGGACACGCTCCGCGCCATCCCGGCCTCCTCATCTCTGGAGCTCTGCCACCTCCAGGATTAACACCCACACTTCACAGCTCGTGCGTCCGACGGAGGCTCTCCTGCTCGGACACGCTCCGCGCCACCCCGGCCTCCTCACCTCTGGAGCTCTGCCACCTCCAGGATTAACACCCACACTTCACAGCTCGTGCGTCCGACGGAGGCTCTCCTGCTCGGACACGCTCCGCGCCATCCCGGCCTCCTCACCTCTGGAGCTCTGCCACCTCCAGGATTAACACCCACACTTCACAGCTCGTGCGTCCGACGGAGGCTCTCCTGCTCGGACACGCTCCGCGCCAT
>JBBPBX010066424.1:0-19674 GCA_038048925.1 Garcialebias charrua | reverse complement strand
CACACACACACACACACACACACACACACACACACACACACAACTAAACACAGGTACAATTCACTTGCATTTCATTTATAAAGCTGAACATGTTGGCACACAGCAGTTCAAGCTGTTGTTTAATGTTGGAATACTACCAATAAATTCCAGACTAAATTACAACAATTATATGAGCAGATGTTCTCAGGTGTTGTTCTCTGCTTTGGTTGAAACTACTTCCTTTTTTTTTACTCATACACAAACAAGTTGTGACTGATATGATGCAACATTTTTCATAAAAACAAACCACACAGGCAGATTTTATCAGTGGTATAGTCAGTATTTTTATTTTATTTTTAATTCAGAATCATGGTTTGGCTACACAAGCACTGTAAGTCAGCTGTTTGCCGTCAGTGGCAAGCTTTATTTACGGTCCTTCATTTATTTACACCGTTTTGATAAAACTCTCATTAGAATTTTGAGCTCATTTTTGTTTACAGTATGTGCATCAATATGTACAGTTTTAAAGTGGGAGCAAACATGAAATTTAACATTAATAATGTGATTTTTTTTTATCTCCTAATATGTCAAATTAAAAGCTTCAAAAAGAAGCACAGAGTTTAAGACAACAAACTTCGACTTGGTTCGGCGTTCACACAACATGAGGCTCAGAAGCGGTTGTAGCTCCAGGCTGTGAGGTGGATCAGTACTCGGCCGGTCCTCTGCTGGGTGCGTGAAGGAGGCGAAGCAGCAGCTCTGTGGGCGAGCTCCTTGCAGAACTATGGGCCGAATCTATGGCCTCCACCTCGCCGAGGCAGCCGGAGTCCACCGCACAGCCCTCTGAGAAGCAGAAAAACACAGATCAGCTCACAATGGTTGCAAATGAATCCCCTGAACATGATAAACAGGAGACAACAACTGTACCAGAGTCACAGCAGAGTCCTGAAGCAGCGCAGCGTCCACCCTCTGACCCACAGGGTCGCCCTCCTGCCTGGCACGGAGTGAGCAGGTAGTTCTCCTCCTCACAGGGAACTGATGCTGCAGAGCCCAGCAGGCAGCCCAGACCCTCCCCACAGCAGATACTGGGGCCGAAGCAGCGGCCCCTGTCTCCGGGGCCACAAGACATGCACTGAAGGAAAACAAATGAAGCATTTGGAATCATCAGCAGGTGAAATACAAACATTACTACAGGTAATTAACTATCCCTTTCCTTCTTATATTCACAAACAGCGCTCTTACAAACCTAAACCATTTTCTATAAGAACAGATACTGCACGCATATAATAAATCAACTAATAAATTAATCTAAACATTGATTATAGATTAGATTGTTTATTAGAAAGTGCATGCATGTGAGGTATACTGATACATGTAGAGTTGTTATGCACAGCGTGTGGTGTTAAAATTAATTTAACTATTAATCATGGGGGAAACCACCGTTTTCACATATTGGACAAAAAATATGATAATGCATTTTAACATATTTGCCTATTTTTTGTCATGATAGGAAAGAGTTAGTGTGCAACTAATAAATGATTTACCACTTTCCATTTAAAATCTGGAATATTTGAAATAAAATTAATTTATTTAAATCTGCCTGGTCCTCGAGCGCCACTATCCTGCAGGTTTTAGACGTTTCTCTGTCTTTGAATTGGTCGGTGATTAAATTAACAGGCTTTTTGCAGAACACGAAGAGGTAATCCCAACATGACACATTGGAGCAGGAAATCTAGAAATGCATGCAGGATACTCAGATCTACAAGATACAAAATATTCAGATAACGACACATATTTTAAAAGCACATTTTTTTGTCCATTTAAAAGAAAAAAAACAATAACAAAACTGAAATTTTGCAGTGATATTTTTCTTTTTAATCTCACTCAAACCAGAACCTTTATAAAAAATTGATTTATTATTTTTTAGGATTGTTCTTTATTTAAATTCATACATCACATTTTAAGATAAGAATTTAACTAATTAAATATTTTTAATTTTAAAAGAAAACCAATTCTTGGGGGGGTGGGGGGTGTTGGTGGTGCCCTCACCTGTCTGTTGGCCGCCCCTGGCAGGGCGCGCTTCCCGCCCCGAGGGCAGTTCTGGATGTAGCACGCGGAGCAGAGCGCGAGGAGCAGTCCCAGCACGGACACGTGGAGCAGGGAGTGAGGCATGGCTGCTGGTTCCGGTGTGTGGACGCGTCTGTCTCACGGCACCGGTCATTTCTCACTTTTTAAACGGACAAAGCGGACCGAGGTCTGACGTCATCACCATCACAGAAGGCCACCTTGCGTGGCGCGTGCGCGCCAGGTCGCAGCAGATGTGTCTCTGCATCGGATGTGCACCATCTAACAAATGTGCAGCAGAAGATGCCTCTTCTGTATTCAGCCGCACTCATTTCTAATCTGCTCTGAATAATCTCTGAGGTGACAACAAATCTGACACAACATGAGCAACTAATTACGAGTTTTAGAACAACTAATTGAGATTTACAAAAATAAGAAGCTGAAATGAAGATGTTATGATGCTCGTGTGGTCAATTCCTGCAGGACATTTCTGACTTTTGTTGTGGTTTCATGACAACCCCAGGGTCACACGAATTACACCCCCTGACTTGTTGATGAGCATGACAGCATTAGCATTTCCAACAAACATATTTTAACAGATTATGTTCCACCGCATGCTTTGCGGTGTTTTTGTTCCATTAGTTGTGACGCTGATTAAGAAGGAAACGGCAAAAGTGAGCATCAACAAAAGCTTTAATACACACCTGATGTGCTCTAACGTACAAACCGGATTCCAAAAAAGTTGGGACACTAAACAAATTGTGAATAAAAACTGAATGCAATGATGTGGAGGTGCCAACATCTAATATTTTATTCAGAATAGAACACAAATCACAGATCAAAAGTTTAAACTGAGAGAATGTATCATTTTAAGGGAAAAATATGTTGTTTCAAAATTTCATGGCATCAACAAATCCCAAAAAAGTTGGGACAAGTCCATTTTTACCACTGTGTGGCATCCCCCCTTCTTCTTACAACACTCAACAGACGTCTGGGGACAGAGGAGACCAGTTTCTCAAGTTTAGAAATAGGAATGCTCTCCCATTCATGTCTAATACAGGCCTCTAACTGTTCAATCGTCTTGGGCCTTCTTTGTTGCACCTTCCTCTTTATGATGCACCAAATGTTCTCTATAGGTGAAAGATCTGGACTGCAGGCTGGACATTTCAGTACCGGATCCTTCTCCTACGTAGCCATGATGTTGTGATTGCTGCAGAATGTGGTCTGGCATTATCTTGTTGAAAAATGCAGGGTCTTCCCTGAAAGAGATGACGTCTAGATGGGAGCATATGTTGTTCTAGAACCTGAACATAGTTCTCTGCATTAATGGTGCCTTTCCAGACATGCAAGCTGCCCATGCCACAAGCGCTCATGCAACCCCATACCATCAGTGATGCAGGCTTCTGAACAGAGCATTGATAACAACTTGGGCTATCCTTGTCCTCTCTGGTCTGGATGACATGGCGTCCCGTGTTCCATAAAGAACTTCAAATTGTGACTCATCTGACCACAGAACAGTCTTCACTCCATTTTAAATTACCCCTGGCTCAGTGCAAACGTTTGAGCTTGTGGAGCTTGCTTAGAAATGGCTTCCTCTTTGCAGGTAGGGTTTCAGCTGGCAACGTCGGATGGCACGGTGGATTGTGTTAACTGACAATGCTTTCTGGAAGTATTCCTGAGCCCATTCTGTTATTTCCTTGACAGTGGCAGCCAGGGACACTGCATTCAAGTCTAGAGATACTGAGGAGTTGAGAAAGTGCAGGAGAGAACTGGATGATGGCATAAAGAAGGCCAAAGCCGCGTATGCACAGAGGATCGAGGGTCAGTTCATCTCACATGATCCACGGAGCATGTGGCAGGGCATCAAATGCTTAACAGACTACAAGGGCAAAAGCAAACAATGCCCCAGGGACCCATCCCTGCCTGATGCCCTCAATAAGTTTTATGCACGTTTTGAAGATCCAAACAGACCAGCTAGCACCAGGCTCACCTCATCACCAGACGAGGAGCACCTCAAAGTGACCGCAGCAGAAGTGAGAGGTAGTCTCAGAAGGATCAACCCTCATAAAGCTACGGGTCCAGACAACATCCCAGGGAAAGTTCTGAAGGAATGTGCGGACCAGCTCTGTGAGGTGCTGGCTGACGTCTTCACCACCTCACTTTCACTGGAGTCAGTTCCCACCTGCCTGAAGACTGCCACCATCATCCCAGTCCCAAAAAGCTCCACAGTGACTGGTCTGAATGACTATAGACCGGTGGCTCTCACCCCGATAGTCGCTAAATGTTTTGAGAAACTGGTCATGTCCCACATCAAGACAACCGTCAACATCAGCGAGGACCCTCATCAATATGCATACCGCGAGAACCGATCAACAGAGGACGCCATCTCCTCTGTGGTCCACACTGCTCTCACCCACCTGGATCAGAAGGACTCATACGTGCGTCTGCTCTTTGTGGACTTCACATCTGCCTTCAACACCATGATCCCCCAAACTCTGATAGACAAACTATCCACACTTGGACTAAGCCCCTCTATTTGTAACTGGGTACTAGACTTCTTAACAAACAGACCACAGTCCGTGAAGATCCACAACTTCTCCTCCTCCACCATCACCCTCAGCACTGGCTCTCCTCAAGGATGTGTGCTGAGCCCTCTTCTGTTCACTCTGCTCACATATGATTGTACAGCCACACATCCAGGCTGTCATATTGTTAAGTTTGCAGATGATACAGCTGTGGTGGGATGCATCACAGATAATGATGAATCCAGCTACAGACAGGAGGTGGAACATCTGGAGAGCTGGTGCAAAGAGAACAACCTTCACATGAATGTGAAGAAGACGAAGGAGATGATTGTGGACTTCAGAAGGAACAAACACACCCACACCCCACTGTATATAGGTGGATCTGCGGTGGAGGTGGTCTCCAGCTACAAGTACCTGGGTGTACACTTGAATGATAACCTCAGCTGGAGCAACAACACCACCAGCCTGATCAAGAAAGGACATCAAAGACTCTACTTCCTCAGACGGCTGAGACGAGCTGGTCTGAGCAGCCCAGTCCTCACCTCGTTCTACAGGTGTGCAGTGGAGAGCGTCCTGTGCTCCAGCATCAACGTGTGGCATGGAGGCTGCACAGTTGCAGAGAGGAAAGCTCTACAGAGAGTGGTGAAGGCTGCACAGAAGTCTGTGGGAGTCAGTCTCCCCACCATCACAGACATTTACACCTCCAGATGCAGAAAAAGAGCCACCTGCATCATGAAAGACCTCACTCACCCAGCACACTCACTCTTTGCACCACTCCCCTCGGGACGGAGGTTGAGGAGCATCAAATGTAGAACCACTAGACTGAGGAACAGCTTCTACCCTGAGGCTGTCAGACTCATGAATAAATAAATAATAAGAATAAACACTGCAAAATGTCACATCATGTTGATACTGATCTGTTTCTTGTTGCTGCGTTCATCTGTGACCATCTGCTCATAATGACTCATGTTCGTGCTGCTGTTTATAATGATGTTTTTCTACTACATTAGGGCTTAGTGTATTACTAGCTGATGTCTCTCTTAGTTAATCCTAGATGTTATTATTGTTTTTCTCTTGCATTTGTTGTTGGATGTAACTGGGACCCTGTGTACATAATCTCGTTTTCAACACATGTACTACATGCGGTGCAAATGACAATAAATTCTCTCTGACTCTGACTCTGTTTGAGGTGCAGTGACGTTTAAGGGCCCGGAGATCACGAGCATCCAGTAGAGTTTTACGGCCTTGACCCTTACGCACAGCGATTGTTCCAGATTCTCTGAATCTTTTGATGATGTTATGCACGGTTGATGATGATAACTTAAAAGTCTTTGCTATTTTATGCTGGGTAACACCATTCTGGTATTGCTGCACTATCTTTCTGCGCAACAATGGTGGAATTGGTGATCCTCTTACCATCTTGGCTTCTGAGAGACACTGACACTCTGAGAAGCTCTTTTTATACCCAATCATGTTGTCAATTGACCTAATTAGTGTTAATTGGTCTTCCAGCTGTTCGTTATATGCTCAATTTCCTTTTTCCAGCCACTTATTGCTACTTGTCCCAACTTTTTTGGGATTTGTTGACACTGTGAAATTTTGAATCAACATATTTTTCCTTTAAAATGTTACATTTACTCAGATTAAACTTTTGATCTGTCATCTATGTTCTATTACGAATAAAATATTGACTTTTGCCATCTCCACATCATTGCATTCAGTTTTTATTCACAATTTGTTTAGTGTCCCAACTTTTTTGGAATCCGGTTTGTGTATGACAAAAAAAAGTTTCAAAGGAACTACTTTTACACAATATTTTACTTACACTGATGGAATCCTTGAGTTAAAATGTTATGAAATTTGTGAACAGTGCCATCTTCCTTCCCGTGTTTGTTTACCTAAAAAGCAAATTTTACAACTTCATTTATTAAATTAAATGTGTCCAGAGCCGCAATAACCTGCTACAAATGTGATTATCAACTGGTGGCCCATGGGCCACTTTAGTTTTTTTTTGGAGGAGACTTTTGTGGCCATAGTTATGATTTTCATAAAGCTAAAAATATCTAAGGATTTTTAATATTTACTGATATTTTTACAATTTAATACAAATGAAAAGACCAGATTCTTGTAAGGTGGTGGGGGTAGTTTAAAAAAATCTATAAACTGTGCAGACCATGTGTTTTTTTTAATTGTGGAAAAAACAATTAAGTATAGAAATAAAGCAAAAAAAAAAAGTTAGAGTATTTGCAAAATAAACGACAGGAAAACAGCTAAAACTACTTTTTTTTTTTGCTGTTTGTATAACCAGTAAAATTCAGTTTTATATCAGTTTTGGTCAGAGGCTCAGCCGCTGCAGAGGGACCAAAGAGCCACATGTGGCTCCAGATCCACAGGTTGCAGACCCCCGATGTAGGCTGAAAAACAGCAACATTGCAATCTGTGGAGGAGCTGTTCAGCATCAAGTACGACTGTTTTGACACATTTTGTATTTGCGCTCAGATTCATTGAGCAAAGTTTGCAGATTCAAGTGTTTTGTTTACATTGAGTGTGGACCCACATTTCAGAATTGTATGGAAATCTACTGGATTACTTATTCAAATAAATTAGAAATGGTTCAGGGTAGCCCTTTTATGTTCAATTTCATAGTTTTCAATGAGTCCTGTTTGGTCCTTCTGTGCAGCTTCAAGCTGCAACAGTGAAGCCGACGTCTTCATTTCACATGCAGAAACACTGATTCCTATTTTTGAGCGGATACAGGATCACGACCTTGGTTATGTTGTCGTGGAAACCAATTCAGAAATGATGCTGTTTATGATTGTGACGCCCAGTAAATTTAGCATCCATGACTTCAGCCAGTTTTAACCTTCTGGAGACAAGTCAAACTTTGAATAAATAAATAAATAAGTATATTTTTAAACAGAGGCTTCTATCTATAAGGACAAATCCTATTTTAAGATCTTTTTACGTCTTTGACAGGGTTGATCGGCACATTTATGAATTATTGTAACTCTCAGTATATGTTGGCGTTAGACCTGTCACGACTTGGTCCAGAATAATGCGACACTTCTCATATGAACCTCTGCGGTACTGTTCATTTAAGAAATAACTTTGGCTGTAGACCTATAGGACACTAAATGGGTCGGTTCCTGCAGCCTTTTAATGTTCACTTCCAAATCTGAGCAAATGATCATTTGGTTTTAGTTGTTCTGGTGTAGTAAACTATGGCGTACATCCCCCTTGAATACCAGGCAGGATAAAACTCTTCCTGTTTTGAAACACACCAATAGCTTTTTACACAACATGAATCAAAATGTTTTGTTTTGAGTTTTTACCAAAATTTTTATTGTGTTCATTTTAATCATCCTTTTCCTAATACAGTATTTTATATATAATACTTTGGCCAACAGACGTTTGTTTAAATGTGCTATGAAGAAACTTGTAAAAGCAACTAGGAGGAAACAGTTAAAAAAATAACAATATACCGTATTTTCCGGACTATAAGTCACACTTTTTTTTCCCCAGTTTGGCCAATCCTGCGATTTATAATCCGAAGCAACTTACCGGTATTCGTTTTTTTTTTTTTTAACTATTCATGACTATTTTTTTGACTGACACATTAAATGTTCATTCATACTGACATGAACCAAAGAATAAACATCATCATTTGCAGCGAGAGAGGGCCCTCTAGGCTTTTGACAACTACATCTTGTTCCTCTACCGCTAAAAAAACACTTAACACAAATGCCTCCAAAAGGCAGAGTTGATAGAAGCGACACAGAGGATGAAGAATTCAATGGATTCTGAGATTGGTGAATTTACCGGTAACTTGCTTGTCAGACTCATTGGCTTATGTTAATTAATCCTGTTCATGATCCCAGGTATATTCTGTGTGTTATTGTTATTTCAGACTAAATGTCTACTCTTGCACTTTGTGAAAAAGACTTCTAAATAAATGTGATTTATACTCAGAAGCAACTTAAATATTGTTTTACCCTCGTCGAGGCATTTTTTGACTGATGCGACCTATACTCCGGAGCGACTTGTAGTCTGGAAAATATGGTAATGACACCCTCCTTTGCTGACAGAGATCATAAACTTTCTTTTAACACAGAGACAATAAAAAGGACTGAAACTTTCAGGATGACATGCAAGTTAAAATGACAAAGACCTTTCACTTAAAGTACATTATGAGCTACACAAAGCTTATTTTTTTTACGTTATGTGCTGCTTTTTGTTAAATAAATTGAGCCAGAGACCAGACATGAGGACGAGTGAATAAAAGACGGGGAGTTCAAATCATGAGTTGATCATGACCTCGTTGGGTTCTTCACAATGACTACGCAGCTGCACTTTAGTTTTGATCTTACAGTGCTGCTGTCCCTCCACCTTTTGTTTCTGAACCCTCTGTACGTGCAAGTTTCTCATCCTTTTCTTCAGAGGCGTCACATCCAAGGATGCAACTGCTCTTCCAATAAGGAGTTTAAGAGGAGGCGAGGGGGTGGAAAGGATGAGGACTTTATATGTGTGTACTTTTATACATTGTAATTGAAAAGGTCTGTGCTTTCACTGATGTTTTCATCAGTGGAGGTCAGCACAGGCATATGCCATCACATTTGGTGACGTCACGAGTCAGAAAAAAGTGAGTTTAAAAAAAAAGAAATATACACTTTTAATGCCTGTGACTACAAATCAATGGATATAACAAACTGTTACACAAAATCAGGCAAGGATTTAGAAATAATTCAGCAAATAAATAGTTTGTAGATGTACAGGTAGTCCCCGATTTACGAGCGCTCTGATCTACGAGGTTCCGGACTTACGAGCTGGCAAATTTTTGAAAAAACGCAAAAAATACTGAGTTTTTCTGTGTTTTTTCACCACAGTTCGTTAGCTAAACATGTGGACACACGTTTCCGATCATTTTTATGCACTCATAAGCAGTTTTTCGATGAAAAACGAGTGTTCGTAGTCGCGCTAGCAAAACCGTTCCAATTTACGAGCGAAATTCCGGACTTACGAGACATGTGGCGGCCGTTCCAAATTACGAGATTTCCGGTTTACGAGCGCCTCGTTGTAACGGAACTCGCTCGTAAATCGGGGACTACCTGTAATGTTCTTTTGAACAGGAGGGAACAGTCTGAAGGTTTGAGGGTTTCATTCACCTGTCAGTGGTGCACACGTACGATGTTACTGTGAGGGGTAAAACTTTGGCAAGCGGGACATAAAAAGTGTCTGGATGCAGAGTCGGAATCGGCTTGTTTCGATTCTTTCTGCAGGCAGATTCGGCAGAGCAGGTGACCGCAGACCAGACGGTAAACAGATGTTGCTGATGTGGAGTAAGCAGAGACGGAACAGGAACACGCCGAGCACGTCTTCTCGCCTGATTAGAATATGTAGAAAAAAAGGAAAGGTAATGACTCATGCATCTAAAGTAGTGATTTCTTTTAAAATCATTTACAAATAGGCTAAAATGTATAATTTTTGCTTTGTTTTGTTTTGTTTTTTGAATGTCCAGAGGACCAGACTTAGCTTTTTTAGATATGTATAAGCTTTTTCCATCTAATTCAAATTTATACTGCTAACCAAGACAGTAGCTATGTTTACATGGGCAAAATTTTGTGACCGGATTGAAATGTGCTCTGATTGCATAATTAGATAGTACTGTTTACATGGGCACAATCCGTTCAAGACGAGCGTTTACATGCAGCAGGCTTTTATTCTGACCAGAAGAACAGACATGCGCAGAGTGGTACACTCCCCCTTTAAAAAAAAAAACGAAGAGGAAGTTGCTTTCGTGAAAACCACAGAAGAAGAAGTTACTTCCGGGACAAAAGTAAACAGATGCGCAAAAAATGGACCCGGCCAGATTGTAATGACGGCGATGGAGTTGTTACTGCACTACTGCACTCCCTGATAGAGCTACAGGCAAGCAACGCATGCTTTTAGTCTTTTCTATTCGCAGTATGAGAGCGCTGGGAAAGGAGGGGAGGGGTGCGCTGCCGCGCGCAGCGCACATGCGCAGTCAGGACAGTTTTGCACGGTCCGATAAAAGGAACAGAATATGTGTTTACATGCGCACACATCGGGCTACGGATCGGCGTAAACCACCCGTTTCGAACGGATCGCAAATTAGGTCGGATCACGCCGAATACACAAAAAATAACCCGACCGGGGTGTTTACATGGCGCACTTTTGATCCGATCGGCCGTTTGATCCGATTACTTATTTCCATGTAAACATAGCTAATTACTGTATTTTTCCCTTATAAGTATTGTTTGCATAATTTGCATGCCCTGCGACTTATTCGCTGAAGCGACGTATTTATAGAATTTTTCCATATTTATAAACCAATTTTTGGCTGAGATATGACCGTTTTCATTTATTCTGACTGAAAATATTGAACATGCCGTTGTATCATGTAATATGTAAAAGTGGCTATTAATGACACAATCGGCTTGCCATAGCCTATCACCTTTGCCTCCCAGGAGCAACCGTCAAATCAGCTTCATTTCACTGCGACGCCCCGGCGAAATGCAGCTGATTTGACCATTGAAGTGTATTTATGAAGTAAAAGGTCAACTGAGACACACCTTTACTATAAAGTCGAGCTAACAAATAATTGTTTTTAGATGTTTATCTTGGTGGGGCGGCCGTGGCGTAGTGGTAATGGCAGTCGTCCCCCGATCGGAAGGTTGGCGGTTCGAATCCCGGTTCCCCACACCATGTGTCGTTGTGTCCTTGGGCAAGACACTTAACCCCGAGTTGCTCCCGGTAGGACTGGAAAGCACCTTGCATGGTAGTCTGCCGCTACCGGTGTATGAATGTGTGTAGCATTCAATGTGTGTAGCACTTTGAGATTTTCACTAATGAAAAGTGAGTTATAAATTGAATTCATTATTATTATTATTATTATTAAATTTTGAAGAAATGCACGAGTCGCCCTCTGCACGTTCACGTTTCCGCACATCAGCTTTTGAAAATGCAGCTGATTTGACCGTCAAGTGCATTTATTGAGGAAGTTAGACTGAGACACACCTTTGCTATAATTTCAAACAAACAATTGTTTTTAATTGTTTGTTAACATTGTTAAATTCTTGTTAAAGTCCTCCCGTGCACGCTCCTGCAGGTGCCATTTGGCAGCCAATCGCTTTTTGACACAGCACTGGCCCACATTTCTGGGTGGACAGCGGTGACGTGTAACAAACGCAACACGTCAGCAGTGACACATAATAGATAGAACGTATACGGCGAAGCAACGTATTTTTAGATTTTTCCACTTTATTAGACATATTTGGACTGATGCGACTTATAGGGTGGTGCGACGTTTATGGCGGAAAATACGGAAATCGTTTAAACGTTAATATTTCTGATTTTTTTTTCTAGTTGAGCAGAAAATATAGCTTTTTATTGAGCAAGCCTACATGATTTATTTAACTCTTTTATTTTCTATTACTGTTTAATGTTCATATTCTTTGCAGATTTGCTAATAATGGATTTTATACCTTGTACAGCAATTGTAGCAAAAATTAAAAACAACGTTGGTTTGGCTTGATTTATTCAACAATTAGTGACAGAGGTTTGTATTATGCTACAGGAGTGATTTAAGATTTATCTGTGACCAAAATCTGACACTTTTAAATTCAGGTTCACCTTTTGGATGAATTTCTAACGGCAGTAAATCAAAACTAAGAACATGTGAGTGAATGTTAAGCACGCCAGCTTTGAGGTTCTTTTATATAAACTGTGTATTTTATGGCCTTCAGCGTGTTAGAAGGTGCATATTGTACCTGCAGATGTGTTTTGAAAGCCTGAACTCTGGCACTGCTCCGTGGAGTCAGAGGTACTCTCCTTCTGTTGGGGCAAGTTTGAAGTGAAGGAGGGTCGGCCCTTCAGGGCAGAGAGCAGGGCCTCATCCAGACTGGCTGACAGGAGCTGCTCATGAGAGCTGCAGCTGGAGACTGAACAAAGAACAGAGAAATGCCAGGACAATTACCACAAGGAGAGATTTTTTTAAAGCTTTTATTGCTTAACTTTAAGGCTACAATCAATTACCGGTATACTGTTTTTAATTTAATTTTATTGCAAAACATTAACTGGTCAGATATGATGCTAACCTGTGGGTAAACCAACAACATCTTCAGCAGAGCCAGAGCCCCAACTGTTTTATAAAGTTAGATTTGTGCAAAACGTATACTTAATTTACAGAACTGGGACTGTGAAGCACAACAAGTATACTGTACAGTATTGTGTTCACGTAAAACATTTTAACATACATAAGTTACAACTCCAAGGTCAGCATTTATACATGTACCCGTGTATAAGGGGAACTTGAGTGAAACAAAGGAGAGCAAGGTTAAGTCAAGCCATATGATAAATCTTAAAACAATTACAGATCTTAATCTTACTTCAAGTTACTCACGTGAATCCAAATGGTTTCTTGGTCTTTTTGTTTGACGTAGTTTGTTTTCAGATGTTTTTCCTGTTGATTCGTTTGAAAATTCCCTTAAATCTCGTTTCTTTCGTTGGTCTGAATCTGATTTGCTGTCTGTACAAAGAGGTTGAGCAGTAGCCAAGTCACTCCCATCGTTTGGTGAGGGTCCAGAATCTTCTTTCACAGAAGTCCAGCTTGTGTGTCTGTTGTCAGCTTTGGACTGAACACTGTTACAGTTTGGTGAGGTCTGAACGAGACAGAGAGGATTCTGGGATTGTTGGTGGATGTTGGACTCTACAAGTCTAGAGGCGTGTGGGTTCTGTCCTTGCTCTTGTCTCCCCAACATCCCGTTCCTCCCCGTCAGCCCTTTCTGCAGGACGAAGTGGTCAATGCGGCTTTTAAGTTGGGGGTTGGGAAGAGGTTGGGAGGTCGCAGTGAATGGGACGCCGGTGAAGGGGTCGTTTGGCAGTCGACCCCAACCGGCTTCCCTCTTCTGGTGTTCTTCTAGGGTGGTGTTGTCCACTGACACACCACTGGGCAGCAGCATGGGCAGCGTCATCACTTCCTGTGTTATTGGATCAAAGAATTCTTCAGGGATAGAAACACTGCAAGAGACAAACAATAAAACATTTTAATGCTGTCATTTATACTTTTACAGTACAAATAAAAAAATAAATAAAAAAAAGGATGAAAAGTTTTATAACTTGAGCCGTAAAAAAAAAAAATTTGTGCCGCCGCTTTGGTGTGGGGGATAAGCGCGCGGCACATATTGAGGCTGAGCCTCTCTGCAGGCGTCGCGGGTTCGCGTCCCAGACCCGACGAGCTGTTTCTGCAGTGTCTCTCCCTTCTCTCTACCCGTTTCGCCCTCTCCCTCTACAATAAAGGCCACTAGAGCCCAAAAATGTAAAAAATAATAAATAAATAAATAAAAAAAGTTAAATAGAGGAAACATCTCGAATTATTCTGTACCTTGGAGAAGTCTGAAGTGGTTGTGTGCTTTGTCTGGCAGGTGGAGCAAAAAATGCAGGTTGCATCACCACCCGGCTTTCATTGGACTCGTGTGCTCTTTGAATCCTCTCCACTTCTTCCACAGGACAGCAGTGGGCAGGTTGTCCCCACACAGCTAACGTCTTCAGCCCCAGAGAAGAAGCTGAGCCACCAAAAGGCACGGTGACACGGAGCTGCGTCACAGCGCCCAGCGAGGACAGGCCCCGACTCCACAGCTTCTCCTGCCGACAGTTCTCCGGCTGTGGGGGAGGAGGGGACAGAAACGGTGGCCGTGGGTGGAAGTTTGAAGGTCTGAAAGAAATGTGGGTTCCTTCTCTTAGCTCACAACGAGCCACCAGTTTAAACTCCGACTCCAAGTTGTTGGATTCATTGTTTGATTGAGGTTTGAACACACAATCTCTTTGTTGAGAGCAGTTCTTGTCCCACCGTTGGGCCTGAGGGCTCCACTGGTGACCACTGCTCTGTTGACATTTACTCCCATCCCGTTGAAGTTTTGGTCTGTTTTCAACTGGATTCCTCTCTTGATCTACTTTCTGTTCCTGCTGCTCAGTCAGTCCGAGACCACTGGAAGGCCTCAGGTCTGAACTGGTGCTGATTTCAAGTCTCTTACAGACCTGCCCCCGGTCCATTCCCCAGGGCCAGAGCTCCACATCCACCCGGCAGAGCTCTACCGGAAAGTTGAACTTCAACGTCACCTGAGAGTAATGAAAAGCGAAACAAACTTTTAAAAAGTGTTTCAAAAAGCATTACTTTCTAACAAAGATGTCAGTGATTCACCCACTTTTTAGATCCATATAAATATAATAAACTTCTGTGTCGAGTGTCCACATTATGTTTCTGACTTAAAAATAAAAATGATATGTATTTATATGCATTAACTTACTTTTAAAAGTACTATTGAATTCCTTTAGCTACATTAAGACCACGTCCAAGTAGTTTGTAAAAATGCATTCAGTTTGCAGTGAGTTGCTAAATATGCTGTAAAAAATGTACAGAAGTTTCATAAATACAGTAGTCCCTCGCTACTTCGCGGTTCATTTATTGTGCACACACTCTTGTCTCGGTTTTTCAAAATAAGATTGGACATGACACACGATTGGGTGATTGATGGATGAGCTGCACGTTCGACATGGAATTTTTATTTAAAATACATTATTTTAAATTATTTAGCACCTGCTGCACATTTGTGCAGCCCAGAGCTGCAGAATAAACTTCCTGCTGCAGCTGATCAGCTGTTCTCCGTGCAGAACAGAGAAGTGGGTGTGGCCAAGAGCGTTTGCAGGTGGCTGAGAGCAGCAGAGGCAGAGAGAGAGAAATTATGACATTTTGTGCTCTTTAAGAGCGTTTACAGTTTAGAAACATTGAGTGTGGAAAGGGTTTAAAACGACTTTTATATTTATATACATGTATATAATATACTGTATACAGTATATATACATATATGTATATATATACTGTACCGTACTAAAATAAACTACTACTGCTTGTACAATTTTTCCTACTTCGCGGTTTTTCACTTATCGTGGGGCTTCAGGATACGGGTTCCCCGCGATAAACAAGGGGCTACAGTAAAGACCCTTTTATTCTCCACTTTTGTTGAAAGTACCGGTAACTCAACAGGGCTGCTAGAATAGTGGGGTGTGTCTGAGCTTGGTTTGCCCTGGTGGAATTAAAAATTCAAAGCCTATATTGTCATTTGTGACTGTATTATGACAGCAAATTAGATGGACAACTGATGTTTTTTTCTTGTTATTTTTCTTGTTAAAAGGGAGCTTTTTCCTTTCCACTGTTGCCTTTGTGCTTGCTCAGGATGGTAGACTGTGACGAAGTGAAGATTCAGCACAGTCTGCTGGCTTCCTTAGATACAGAACTTTTGCTAATGGGTTTTTATAATGTGAATGATTTTGTTCAGTGCCCTGAGACAACTTTTGTTGTGACTTGGTGCTATATAAATAAACTGAATTGAACTGAATTATGGGCAGCACGGTGGCACAGTTGGTAAAGAGGTTGCCTCTCAGCGAGAAGGTCGCTGGTTCAAATTCTGGCCTGGGACCTTTCTGGGTGGAGTTTGCATGTTCTCTCCGTGCATGCGTGGATTTTCTCTGGGTACTCCGATTTCCTCTCACAGACCAAAACCATGCATGTTAGCCTGACTAGTAACTCTAAATGGTCCCTAGGTGTGTGAGAGAGTGAATGGTTTTTGTCTCGTTTGTCTCCACGTGTCCCTGTGATGGACTGGAGACCTGTCCAGGGCGTCCCCCACCCCTCGCACAGTGAAACCTGAACATGGGCACCAGTGACCCCCACGACCCAAAAAGGAAGAAGTGGGTAAAAGATAATGACTGGATTTGAATTATGAAGAACTGAACTTGAGTTTCCAACTGTTCTCCCCATATTTAATAGCAAAAAAGCCCTTTAATAATTTGAGAGCCTACACAGTTTTATTAATCTCTATAACCTGCTTTTTGAAAACAACAGAGTCACTTTAACTTGACTGATGTTTTGTAAAAACTAAAAAGAAAAAAAGATGACAATTTGTTCAAAGAAACCTGCAAATTTACATCCAAACTACACTAAAGTGCTTAGGCCACCCACAAAGAAATGCAAAGTCTAGACCAGGGGTCTGCAACCTGCGGCTCTGGAGCCACATGCGGCTCTTTGGTTCCTCTGCAGCAGCTCTTTCAAGCTTTGATCAAAACTGACATCAAACTGAATTTTATTGGTTGTTATACTGTATAAACAATAAAAAGGACAAGTTTTAGCAGTTTTTCTCTTATTTCTTTTGCTGGAACATGTACAAGGAGAAGAAAAAAAACACTCATTTTAACTTTGTGTTTTATTTCTATACTTAATTTTCCACAATAAAAAAAATACAAAGGTCTACATAGTTAATAGTGTTTTATTAATTAAAAAACTACCACCACTCCCACACACAAGAATCTGGTCTTTTCATTTTTCTTAATTTGCAAACATCTAAATTATTAGATTTTTTTTGCTTCATAATGCCACCCCTAATGGCCACAAAAGCCACCTCCAACAAACCTAAAGTAGCCCATGGGACACAGTTGATAACCATAGAAGGTTGTTACAATAATAATAATAATGTCATATTTTTGTCATCTGTGCATGTTTCCATACAAGACGAAATTTGACTCTGCATTTAACCCAATCACCACCAGGTGGCAGCGGGCAGCTATAGAAAGCGCGCCGGGGAGCAGTTGGGATGAGATGTGCTGCTCAAACACACCACAAGTTATGCCGTGACTGGGGTTCGAACCTGGGTCCTCCGGGTCCCAAGTCCAGTTCCCTTGCCACTACACCATCTTGGCGGCTCTGATCACTTTTAATTTAATGAACGAAGGTGTAAAATGGCTCTTTTGATCGTAAAGGTTGCAGACCCCTGGTTTAGACTGTAACAAGAGTACCATAGATGGCACATTATCATTAACAAAATATTTTACAGCAATACAGCAATGACCCGGACAAGCAAAGACCTTGTAGAACAATTAACCTTGATTTGTGACCTTGACCTTTTCGCTAGGCTGATGCAACGTATATGCGACACTCCGTCTAATGATAATGCACAAGTGTATGAAGTTTCATTAAATTATCTTGAGGGTAAATGAAGTTATGGGCAAGACAAGAGAAAGTATACAGAAGTACAGACTATCCCATGATACGTACGTACCGCTTTTGACAGACATATAAAAAACAATAGAGTGATTAAAAAATATTAAATTAGTCTGATGATTGTGCCAACCACATGTTTTCAGTAACTTAATCTATGATCATTTTCCTGCAGTGCAGCAGACAACATTCTAAATACTGTAAACATTTGCGTTGGTCTAGCTTTTAAGAAAATATCCATCCATCCATCCATCCATCTTCTTCCGCTTATCCGGGGTCGGGTCGCGGGGGTAGCAGCCTAAGTAGGGAGGCCCAGACTTCCCTCTCCCCAGCCACTTGGAGCAGTTCCTCCGGGGGAATCCCAAGGCGTTCCCAGGCCAGCCGAGAAACATAGTCCCTCCAGCGTGTCCTGGGTCTTCCTCTGGGTCTCCTCCCGGTGGGACATGCCCGGAACACCTCACCAGGGAGGCGTCCAGGAGGCATCCTAACCAGATGCCCGAGCCACCTCAACTGGCTCCTCTCGATGTGGAGAAGCAGCGGCTCTACTCCGAGTCCCTCCCGGATGACTGAGCTTCTCACCCTATCTCTAAGGGAGAGTCCAGCCACCCTGCGGAGAAAACTCATTTCAGCCGCTTGTATCCGAGATCTTGTTCTTTCGGTCATAACCCAAAGCTCATGACCATAGATGAGGGTGGGAACGTAGATCGATCGGTAAATTGAGAGCTTTGCCTTTTGACTCAGCTCTCTCTTCACCACGACAGACCGGTACAGCGCCCGCTTCACTGCGGACGCTGCACCTATCCGCCTATCGATCTCACGCTCCAGTTTTCCCTCATTCGTGAACAAGATCCCGAGATACTTAAACTCCTCCACTTGGGGCAGGACCTCCTCCCCGACCCGGAGAGGGCATGCTACCCTTTTCCGGCTCAAGACCATGGCCTCGGATTTGGAGGAACTGATCCTCATCCCGGCCGCATCACACTCGGCTGCAAACCGCTCCAGTGAAAGTTGTAAATCACGAACTGATGAAGCCAGTAGGACCACATCATCTGCAAAAAACAGAGAAGCGATTCTAAGGTCACCAAAACGGATCCTCTCAACACCTTGGCTGCGCCTAGAAATTCTGTCCATAAAAGTTATGAACAGAATCGGTGACAAAGGGCAACCTTGGCGGAGTCCAACTCTCACCGGAAACGAGCCTGACTTACTGCCGGCAATGCGGACCAAGCTCTGACACCGGTCGTACAGGGACCTAACAGCCCTTATCAAAGGGCCTGGTACCCCATACTCCCGGAGTACCCCCCACAGAACCCCCCGAGGGACGCGGTCGAATGCCTTCTCCAAGTCCACAAAACACATGTAAACTGGTTGGGCAAACTCCCACGCACCCTCCAGGACCCTGCTGAGGGTGTAGAGCTGGTCCAGTGTTCCACGACCAGGACGAAAACCACACTGCTCCTCCTGAATCCGAGGTTCGACTATCCGACGGACCCTCCTCTCCAGAACCCCTGAATAGACCTTACCAGGGAGGCTTAAGAGTGTGATCCCCCTATAGTTGGAACACACCCTACGGTCCCCCTTTTTAAATAGGGGAACCACCACCCCAGTCTGCCAATCCAAGGGAACTGCCCCCGATGTCCACGCGATATTGCAGAGTCGCGTAAGCCAACACAACCCTACAACATCCAGAGCCCTAAGGAACTCCGGGCGAATCTCATCCACCCCCGGAGCCTTGCCACCGCGGAGCTTTTTAACCACCTCGGCGACCTCAGCACCAGAGATCGGAGAACCCGACCCAAAGTCCCCAGGCTCTGCTTCCTCAGTGGAAGACGTGCCAGTAGGATTGAGGAGGTCTTCGAAGTATTCCGCCCACCGACTCACAACATCCCGAGTTGAGGTCAGCAGCACGCCACCTCCACCATAAATGGTGTTGGTCTCGTACCTCTTTCCCCCCCTGAGACGCCGGATGGTGGACCAGAATCGCCTCGAAGCCGTACGGAAGTCATTCTCCATGGCCTCTCCGAACTCCTCCCACGCCCGAGT
>JBBPBX010066423.1:0-10390 GCA_038048925.1 Garcialebias charrua | reverse complement strand
CATTTTCAACAGGAATATTTCCAGATAACATGAAAGTAGCTAAGGTAGTTCCTCTTTTTAAAAATGGTGATAAATGTGTGTTCAACAATTATAGACCTATATCCTTGTTACCAGTTTTCAAAAATTTCACAAAAAAAAGGATGATGGTTGGTTGGATGGATGATCGATAGATGGATGAAGGATGATAGTTGGTTGAAGGATGATGATGGATGGATGATGGCTGGATGGATGAAGGATGATGATGGATGGATGAAGAATGATGGTTGGATGGTGGCTGGATGGATGGATGAAGGATGATGGTTGGATGGATGATGGATTGATAAAGGATGAAATGGAGGGATGAATGATGGTTGGATGGATAAATGATGATGGTTGGATGATGGGTGGATGGATGAAGTATGATGGTTGGTTGGCATTCAAAATCTACTGGATAAATCGTTGTCTATTGGAGAAGTCCCAGACCCTAGTACAAAGCGAAGTGAAGGACAAGGGTCTGGTTTTAACCAGGCTAGTGTTTTACTTGAATGTGCAAATAAATCATAGTTTCTGTCTTACAAACATATTTTATGGTTCTAAACTCTCTTCCTTCACCTGAACCGTTGTCATGATCTGACAGAAGCTAAAGTTAAGCCTTGGCTTCGAGCTCAGAGCTGTTTCAGAAGAGTCGGTAAAAGGTGTTCAGGAGTTTTATAATCTCTGTGAGCGTGCTGCAGAATGTTTCTGAGGTTTAACATCTTAAAAAATGGTCCAGGATTCACTGTTCTTCCTCCTCCTCTCCTGTTTTCTGTAGTTTCCCTGTGCTCAGTCAAAATTAACGTAATTTCTGGACTATAAGCCACTACTTTTTTCACTGACCTTAAACCCTGCAGCTTAAACATAACTGCAGCTGATTTATGGAACATTTTTTGATGGGCTAACAAGCTTCCTGCTGCCAAAGCTTTAGCCTCGTCACACCAGGCACTCACAGAGCTGCCCAAAACACACCAATCTTTGGGGTTGGGTCCTCATAAGAGTCCTCAGGTGAGCCGCCTGGCCTTGTGGTGCGGACACAACAATCTCACTCTCAACGTGGAGAAGACAAAGGAGATTGTTGTGGACTTCAGGAAGAGGGATGCACAACATGCCCCTCTGACCATCAACAGCACCACAGTGGAGAGAGTGGACAGCACCAAGTTCCTGGGAGTGCACGTCTCAGAGGACCTGTCCTGGAGCAGGAACACTGCATCACTGGCCAAGAAGGCTCACCAGCGTCTCTACTTTCTCCGCAAGCTGAAAAGGGCTGGAGCTTCAACCCCCATCATGTGCACCTTCTACAGAGGTGCCATAGAAAGTGTCCTGACCAGCTGCATCACTGTGTGGTTTGGTGCATGTACTGCATCCTGCCGCAAGAGCCTCCAGCGCATCGTGAGAGCAGCTGAGAAGATCGTCGGCACCTCCTTGCCCTCACTGCAGGACTTACACAGCAAACGCCTCACTCGGAAAGCCCACTGCATGGCAGGTGATCCCACACACCCACTACACAGCTGCTTCAGACTGCTGCCATCAGGGAGGAGACTGAGGAGTCTCCAGGCTCGAACCAGCAGACTGAGAGACAGCTCTGTTCATCAGGCAGTCAGGATGCTAAACACTCTGCCTGCTCTGCCTCCCCTCCCATTTGAACTGCCTTAACACTAAAACTTTCTCACACATTACCACACAACACAAAGATTTTAACACTGGACTCTGTGTCATCAAACGGGTTATTCACTAAACTCTCGGTCATGTGCTCATTCAGTTTGCACTACTTCTCATATTTGCACTAATGTTTGTATTACATTACTGCCTATAGTCATACTACTGTTTACATTTACTGTTTACATTTACACTACTGCTGATACATATACAGTATTCTCTGACTAGCCTTATTTAAGGATGCCCAATGTGCCTTATGTGCCTTACTGCATATGCCACTTTGCCTCTATACCAACATCAACTACCTCATACATATACTGTGTACATTAACTCATATGCTGCTGTGCCACTCTTTGCAAATGTCAATGCTAGAACCTTCAGTTTATTTTATAGATATACTTTTTATACTTTTTATACTACTATGCAAAAACTCAGGACAGTATTACACTTTTATTATTTCATTTTATGCTTATGTTCATTAAATGTTTAGTGTTTTAGTGTTGGTGTAAATTTTCATACTTTTATACTACTATGCAAAAACTCAGGACAGTGTTACACTTTTACTATTTTATGCTTATGTTTATTAAATGTTTCAGTGTTTTAGTGTTTAAATGGTTACTGTTGCACCGAGGGACTGAGAGAAACACAATTTCAATCCTGTGTATGTCCTGTACATATTGCAGTTCTGACAATAAAGTTGACTTTAACTTTTGACTTTGACTCATGACTCATGAGAATATCTGTATGAATAAACGTTATAAAAAATCTGACCAATGAAATTATAGAACAAGTCACATTGGAAAAGGGTAGAGTGCCCTCTCCGGGTCGGGGAGGAGGTCCTTCCCCAAGTAGAGGAGTTTAAGTATCTTGAGGTTTTGTTCACAAATGAGGGAAAAATGGAGCGAGAAATTGATAGGTGGATAGGTGCGGCGTCTGCAGTGAAGCGGGTGCTGTACTGGTCTTTCTTGGTGAAGAGAGAGCTGAGTCAAAAGGCAAAGCTCTCAATTTACCGATCGATCTACGTTCCCACCCTCATCTATGGTCATGAGCTTTGGGTTGTGACCGAAAGAACGAGATCTCGGATACAAGCGGCTGAAATGAGTTTTCTCCGCAGGGTGTCTGGACTCTCCCTTAGAGATAGGGTGAGAAGCTCAGTCATCCGGGAGGGACTCGGAGTAGAGCCGCTGCTTCTCCACATCGAGAGGAGCCAGTTGAGGTGGCTCGGGCATCTGGTTAGGATGCCTCCTGGACGCCTCCCTGGTGAGGTGTTCCGGCACGTCCCACCGGGAGGAGACCCAGAGGAAGACCCAGGACACGCTGGAGGGACTATGTTTCTCAGCTGGCCTGGGAACGCCTTGGGATTCCCCTGGAGGAGCTGCCCCAAGTGGCTGGGGAGAGGGAAGTCTGGGCCTCCCTACTTAGGCTGCTACCCCCGGGACCCGACCCCGGATAAGCAGAAGAAAATGGATGGATGGATGGATGAAAGTCACAGTGGACCAGTGAAACAAGGAGGGGGACATTGTTTAATCAGTCGTGTTACAGGGACTGTTCAGAAAAAAATAACATTTACTGTATTTGTGTATGTTACTGGTACATATTTAATTAAAAGTTTAAAAAAATATTTTTGTGTAAAAATCTCATGTTACAACTAGGGATGGGGGCCGATCCGATCTGGTATCGGCCTCAGATACCGGCATACTTTTTGTATCAGATTTTCCTATCCAACCTGCCAATTTGCTTTTGTAAATGAGCCCTCGAGGCTCAATGAGATTTACCTGACTAAATAAAGGTTGAATGAATGAATGAATGAATTTCCGATCCATGATGCGCATTGGCTTCAAACTATGGAATGGATTTCCTGAACGGAGGTGTGTCTCACGAACCCAGAGTAATAAGACCCGCCTCACATTCAGGGAAGTATTTTACACTAAACACTGCAAGACAGCAACGTGCAATGTCTGCAGAGCCATAGTGCCACATTAAACTGAGGTCAAGTTAGTTTTACGTTGGACATTCAAACTCTGGGGCTTCAGCGGGACGCCACTCTCACTGAACTGAAACACAAGCATCCTGATCTGGCCAGCCATGTCCAGTCCAACCCGTTCTGTCTGCCCGTCTCGTAGGAGGGACAGGCTGAGAGCGGCTGACCGAAATCAGAGCGCCCGCCTGGACTGAACAATTAAGAGACACCGCTGAAGCCACGGAGCTCAAATGTTCACTGAGAAGTTGCTAAACTTCATCATAATTAATAACCAACAGCTATCAGCTGTAGAAAATGAAGGTTCCCTTTCAGTCATGTCTCTCGGTGCAACATATGCTATGGGAATTGCACCCCCGCGCGATTACCTGAAGGAATACATTCACGCCTTTACAGCAAGGGCATCAGCGTTGCGCCAGAGGCCCCGCCCTCTGGGTATTTAAGCCGCTGACGCCCATCCATCTTTCTCTTATTGCCCTTCACCTCGCTTAAACCTGAACTACCTCTCTTCGCGGGACTTCTCTGTTGCTTCATCGCTCAACTAGAGGTGAGCTTGCTCCCTACACAGAGCGTACGGAGAATTATTCCTGCGTACTGCTGGGCTAGCGAAAGCTAGTCCAACACATTTTATCTTAACCCCGAAGTTTTTTCTTCTCCTCTCTCCGCAGACTGCTTCGCTCAATGGCGCTAACTGCGTCACACCGCTACCCCTGCTAATTCGTAGCGGGCTAGCCAGCGAAAGCGATGCGATGGAGGAGACGTCTCAAAATAAAAGGAAAAGGATTCTGGAAGGACTCGCTCGCCTTATCTCGGACATGCCTCCGGAGAAAGGAAAGCGAAAGACAAGACTTCCAAGGAAAACCAGCAGGACGACGAGCCCAACCTCGCGCGCCTGTCCTAGCGGATGCGGTTTCTCCCTCGCAGCGACGGACACCCATGAGGCCTGTCCCGTCTGCTTGGGGATGTAACATGCAAAAATGGTGCTGGATGCACCTGACTCTTGCCCACACTGCAGCCAGATGCTGGAGGCGGTGAGGAGGCACCGGGCGGATTTTGTCACCAAGGCTATGGGCGTTGCTGCAGCGCCAGCGGACCCGGACACCACCGAGCCCCTCACTCCCACGCCAGAGCTCGAGAACATGGCTCTGGATGACAGCACACGAGTCGAATGGGGTGACAGCCCTGACGTGCTGGCTCCCATGGTGGACTTAACAGTCGAATTCGACACTAGAGGCATGATGAACGAGGACGAGATCTCGATTTCAGCCTCTGGCGAATTTTCCGCAGAGGACGCAGACGTCGAATACAAGGAACAGGGAGAAGATCTCTCCCGCACCCCGGTACCTGTGCTCCCGGAAACTGACTTTTCCATCCCTGCTCTGTTCGACCTGTGTCACAGAGCAACGGACGCGTTGCAGATCCCATGGCTATAACCTCCACCTCATCAACAGGTCACGAGACTGGCAGGAAACTATTTTTACTCAAAGCAGCAGGCCGCCACGAGACAAAGGATGCCCGTGTTACCGGACTTCCTCACAGAGCTGACTCGCACCTGGGCTCAGCCCCGAGCTCCCATGCTGTTACCACTCTCGGAGTTTCTCGACGTGGACGGGATGGATGAGGTGGGAATAGCCAACGTACCTCAAATTGAGGACACGTTGGCGTCTCACCTGGCTCCCAAGTCATCCGGGACAAAGCCAACTCTCCCCAGCAAAGCCTGTTGAGCTTCAGCTTCTCTGCTCGAAAAATGCTACAGAGCTCAGGGACTCGCGGCGCGCACGATGAACGCGTCCGCGTTGATACAGGCTTACCTGATTGAAAAACTGCTACAGCTTCAGGTAAAAATGGACAAGCAAGCTGCCGCTGACTTGCTGGATGAAGCCTGCAGGGCAACAGACTTTTTGCTCTGCATGATGGGGACAGCTGCTGTTGCTCAAGGCAGAGGCATGGCCGAAGTGGTCATCGTGATACGCCATCTGTGGATGACTTTAACTGATCTCCCCGAGGGACAAAAGGTGCCTTTTCTCCACCACTCGATAGAACCGGCGGGATTGTTTGGGAAAGCTCTGGATCGAATTCAGACCAAGCTGGACCAGAGGCGCAAACAGGTGGAAGCTCTCCGGGTGGGCATTCCCAGGAGAAGCTTCGCCCCCTCCCAGGGAGTCTTCTGGGGGCAGACCTGCGCAACCTTGACACCGCTCAGCAACACGGGCCCCACCGCAAAAGCGACCGGCGTACGAGGACGAGCACCGGCAGAATCAACCGCCGGGCCCACCTTGAACCGAACATGCTTGGAGCAAAAACAGGTTTGTCCCTCGCCAGGCGGTCAGACATAGGGCCACCTCGGCAAACCGGGACACCAGACAAAAGCGTGCCTGATGAACCAGGTCCACGTCTTGATTTTACACGATCACCCACCCACGCAATACGAGGAATGATCCTTTCATGTCCAGACTTTATTTGTAGCACGGTACAAAAAGCTGGTAACTCTGTTGCATGCATAAATCATGTTTTTCCTGCTGTGAGTGACATAAAATCAAACATGTCGTTACACTTAAACACGAATAAAGCTAAAAAAACAGTCCCTCTCTGTTTTCTTGACTCTCAAAAAAACAAAACACTATAACTTCAGCAGAACGGGTCCCTCTGGCCTGCCAGCTGACATAAAGGGAGGGGGCCATCCCCCCCCCCTCCCTCACGGCTCACGGGGTGTTAGCCTAATCAATGGGCCCCAGTGGGGTGCCTCTGCTATGTCTGCAGCGGACAGGCACAGAGGCGTCTGCAGGCAGGCCCCCCACCCCTCACAGAGACAGCTGAGGGAAGTCACGTGCTCCAGTCCTCGTTCCATGGTGAACGACGGGGCAGTCAATACACTAACCAGGCAAACAAGTGACATGTCCGCACCTCAAGGATGTGCACCGACAGAATCTAACTATGGGGGGGCCATGGCAGAAGCCCACAGGCAACCACAAGGTTCACACGTTCACAAAGGCAATTGTGATCAAACTGCTATGTGTGTAAACAAACCAGGGCTGACTCAGATTCCTCTTTCTGTTATTTGAAGGGAACTGGACTCTCTATCACCAAACAATTTAAAGTTTGCCAAGCACAAAGTATCATCTCCACATTCTCACGTTGCAGCTGTCCCCTTATCTTTAATGGGCGACACGCAATGTCCAAGCAGTGATCTGGCAGCACGTGACCTTTCTCGCTGTGCTGGTTCAGCTCTGCTCTTAAATAATATCCCCCCAACGGGTGAAACACAGACCCCGGGAGGTGTGTCTGGCTCCAACGCTCTGTTAAGGCCGAGAGCCAGTAAACTAGACCCATCCAGAAAACGGATTGGGGTCAGGAGATCTGCTCGTTTACAAAACTCACAGCTTCTCAGTCCCTTGACCCCAAACAAGGAGAGAAAAAACAGACTTTCTGCTCCACTTTTGTCTAAAAAGGATGACGGGTTACATCTGCTCTCGATCACTCTTGATCAGAGCAACCCGGTAGCACATCGGCAAAAAGGCCTTCTCCCTAACTTGGTTGACCCCCAAGGGATCACAGCATCCAGGGCCCTTGGAGGGGAACTGGATACACCAACTGCTCTTCTTCAGGGTCAAACTATGTCACCAGAAGGAGCAGTCTTGCCGCTTAGGCTGGGAGCTGTTAAAAATTTCAGCTTGTTGGCAGAAAAAAACAAGCTGCTGGCATCAGGCCTACCGGTAAATGTGGTAAAAACCATTTAAAATACCCGTGCTATGTCAACACAGTCACTCTACGCACAGAAATGGCGTATTTGTGAAGCTTGGAGCACATAAATAAATATTGTTTCTTACTCATGCGACCTGGCTCAGCTCCTGACTTTCCTTCAGGACTTACTGGAAAAAGGTTGTTCTTTCTCAATTATTAAAGTTTTCCTATCAGCAATTTCAGCTTGTCACGAAGGCTGGGGACACAGAACTCCTGGCGCGCATCCAATCATAATAAGATGTATGAAGGGCGTGCTAAGGATTAAACCACCCAGCAGGATCCTGACCCCTGGTTGGGATCTTAGCCTGGTCTTGGGGGCTCTCTGTGATCCTCCATTCAAGCCACTGAGCAAGGTTAAGATAGATTTACTATCTTATATAACCGCTCTACTCTTGGCCCTTTGCTCGACGAGAAGCGTGGGTGACCTCCATGCATTGTCTGTACATCCAATGTGTACCAGATTCACCCCTGATGGGTCAAAGGTCACCCTAAGGCCTAATCCTGCATACATCCCCAAGGTCTTGATTTTAAATTATAAGCGTCTGGACTTTGATCTCTCCTTCTTCCCACCTGCTCCTGTCCTCACTCAGGAACAGGAAAGGCTGAGGGCTCTCTGCCCCGTGAGAGCTTTACGCACTTACATGCAGAGAACAACCGAATGGAGAAAAACAAACCAACTGTTCGTGTGCTTTGTAGCACCTGCTACAGGAAAGGCCCTATCAAAACAACGCCTCTCACATTGGGTGACTGAGGCCATTAAAAGGGCGTACAGTAGCAAAGGTCAACAGGTGCCCTCTGGAATGCACGCCCACTCTACTCGGGGCTTGGCCACTTTGTGGTCACTGTTCAAAGGTGTATCAGTTGCAGACATTTGTTCTGCTACGAATTGGAGCTCAATAAACACTTTTGCAAAGCATTACAGTTTGGATGTTACTACGTGTGATGTCACTCAGGCTGTCCTTTCTAACACACAATAGAAACTAGCCCTGAGATACCTATTGGTCAAGGGCAGACGTTCACACTAGCATGCATTTTACTGAGCATTTCAAGGGTATTTTTACTCAAAGCAACAGGCCGCCATGAGGCAAAGGATGCCCGTGTTCCCGGACTTCCTCACAGAACTAACGCGCACCTGGCCTCAGCCCAGAGCTCCCATGCTGTTACCACTCTCACAGTTCCTCGACGTGGATGGGATGGATGAGGTGGGAATAGCCAACGTGCCTCTAATTGAGGACACACTAGCGTCTCACCTGGCTCCCAAGTCATCCGGGACAAATCCAACTATTCCTAGCAAAGCTTGTCGAACCTCAGCTTCTCTGCTCGAGAAATGCAACAGAGCTCAGGGACTTGCATCGCACGCCATGAACGCGTCCGCGTTGATGCAGGCTTACCTGGCGGAAAAACTGCAACAGCTCCAGGTAACGACGGACAAGCAAGCTGCCGCTGACTTGCTGGACGAAGCTTGCAGGGCAACAGACTTTGTGCTCCACATGATGGGGACAGCCGCTGTTGCTCAAGGCAGAGGCATGGCAGAATTGTTCATCGCGATACGCCATCTGTGGATGACTTTATCTGATCTCCCTGAGGGACAAAAAGTGCCTTTTCTCCACCAATCGATAGAACCGACGGGTTTGTTTGGGAAAGCTTTGGATCGAATTCAGACCAAGCTGGACCAGAGTCGCAAACAGACTGAAGCTCTCCGGGTGGGCATTCCCAGGAGAAGCTTCCCCCACCCCCCCAGGGAGTCTGCTGGGGGCATACCTGCACAACCTCGACACCGCTCGGCAACACGTGCCCCACAGCAAAAGCGGCCGCCGTACGAGGACGAGCACCGGCAGCGACCACCGCCGGGCCAACCTCGGACCGAACACGCATGGAGCAAAAACAGGTTTGTCCCCTGCCAGGCGGTTAGACAAAACAGGGCCTTCTCGGCAAACCGGGACTCCAGACAAAAGCGTGTCTGATGACCCAGGTTCACGTCTTGACTTTACACGATCACCCACCTACGTGGTACGGCAAATGATTCCTTCATGTCCAGACTTTATTTGAGGCACGGTACAAAAAGCTGGTAACTCTGTTGCATGCACAAATCATGTTTTTCCTGCTGTGAGTTACATAAAGTCATATATGTTGTTACACATAAGCACGAATAAAGCTAAAAAAACAGCCCCTCTCTGTTTTATTGTCTCCAAAAAAAACAAAAAAACAACAACAACAACAAACACAAATAACTTCAGTAGAACGGGTCCCTCTCGTCCGCCAGCCATCATAAAGGGAGTGGGCCATCCCCCCCCCCTCCCTCACGGCTCACGGGGTGTTAGCCTAATCAATGGGCCCCAGTGGGGTGCCTCTGCTATGTCTGCAGCGGACAGGCACAGAGGCGTCTGCAGGCAGGCCCCCCACCCCTCACAGAGACAGCTGAGGGAAGTCACGTGCTCCAGTCCTCGTTCCATGGTGAACGACGGGGCAGTCAATACACTAACCAGGCAAACAAGTGACATGTCCGCACCTCAAGGATGTGCACCGACAGAATCTAACTATGGGGGGGCCATGGCAGAAGCCCACAGGCAACCACAAGGTTCACACGTTCACAAAGGCAATTGTGATCAAACTGCTATGTGTGTAAACAAACCAGGGCTGACTCAGATTCCTCTTTCTGTTATTTGAAGGGAACTGGACTCTCTATCACCAAACAATTTAAAGTTTGCCAAGCACAAAGTATCATCTCCACATTCTCACGTTGCAGCTGTCCCCTTATCTTTAATGGGCGACACGCAATGTCCAAGCAGTGATCTGGCAGCACGTGACCTTTCTCGCTGTGCTGGTTCAGCTCTGCTCTTAAATAATATCCCCCCAACGGGTGAAACACAGACCCCGGGAGGTGTGTCTGGCTCCAACGCTCTGTTAAGGCCGAGAGCCAGTAAACTAGACCCATCCAGAAAACGGATTGGGGTCAGGAGATCTGCTCGTTTACAAAACTCACAGCTTCTCAGTCCCTTG
>JBBPBX010066422.1:6768-19674 GCA_038048925.1 Garcialebias charrua | reverse complement strand
GATAGGCACAGCCCAGTCAATGGGAGAGCACTCAGCAATGAGAGTTTTTGGATACAAAGTTATGTCACGTTCTGAAATGTTTTTAACAGCTAGGCGGAACTTATTGTGGGATTCAGACTTTACCTCCACAATCTGATCATAAACTATTAAGCCTCCTGGCATAGGGGCTTCCTCTGCACCACCTATAAGAGCTTGAAACACACCATTTCCCTGCTTAGAATGGCAGATACCATTTAAAGTGTATAACTCACCACTCTTTAGGTGTACAGGTACTTTGCTGCTGAGTGTGACACGGAGAACTTTTGCACTCTTTGTTTGAGAATGTGTCAACTCATGACACTCGGCATAAGCCATTACCCAATTGGCCTGAATGGGCAAAGTTTCTAAAAAATTTTCCCCACCCATCTTTTTCAAATCACGTGTCATTAGACGCAAGACATTTGTACCAACAAGAAGAGGGTACTCATTGTTGTAGGCCTGGTCTGGACTGACTAAAGCTAAGATGTGATAGCCTTGGCCCATTCCACATGCATCTTTTGGAAACTGAACCTCCACCTCTACATATCCCACATAAGGGACCTTTTGCCCCGCTGCTCCTTCAATTTCGAGTGCCCCTTTAATAGAGAATAACTGTCTGTGGGAAAGGTAATGCGAGTAAAATGACTGAGATATTATGGTCACCTGTGACCCAGTGTCAATAATACATTTGCACTGAGCTCCATCCAACCACGCTTCACTGTCACACGGTTTCCCCACCAGTCCAACGGGGATCTGAGGGAGTTTTGTTGCATGGGATGGCTCGGTAATATTCTGATTCAAAACAAGGGAACTAGTCTGACTTTGGGCCCCTGCCTGTTCCATAGCAGGAGCCCTTACTTGTTTAAAGCCAAGTTGGGCAAAGAGGTTTTGTGTTGTGGGTTTTGTGTGAATTGATTCTGCCTGGTTTGATGTCTCTCACACAGTTTCTGTTGCACCAGGACAGCATTGGTTGGATTGGTGCATTGTGGCAACAAATGAGCGTCGTCTCCACAGTTATAACAAAACTTTCCAACTTTTGTGAGATTTGCTGCTGAAGTTGCAGGACTGCCTTTAGTTCTTTGGTGAAGCTTCCATGTTGGTTTCTCTTCTTTGGAAGGATGAGAGTGCTTAACAGGCATGTTTCTCTGAAGTTCAGCATCCAACTGCCTGATCTTCTCTTCCAGTTGTTCTCTAGAATAGACATCTGGTCCTAGAGGGAGAGCGTAGCTGGAGGGCTCTGAGGCGTCACTAGTGAAATGAGTCCTGGTATGGATTTTGGTTGAGCTTGCCCCCATATGTCGCTTTCTCCTCATTTCCTTTAAATGGGTCTCTTTTTCATATGTTCTTATTTTGAACAGTAGTTCTGAAAATGTCAAAATGGTATGTGGGCTATGAGCTGACTCTTTCAGACGCAGTGTAGTTATTAAGGAATCATCCCAACAGCCTCGGAGGAACTGCTTTAATAACTGAGAGTCAAAGTCCTTCTTAGCCACACCGTTGCTTTCTACAACTTCCTGCAGCAGAGTTTGAAGTCGACGGAGGTAGTCAGATGCATTCTCCCCACTGTTCTGATGTGTCTCTAGAAACTGAATATACAGCTCTTCCCCTCCTGTAACATTACCATATGCTTTCTCTAATTCTTGAAGATAAGCACTTGGTGTGGCTTGAGCTCCAATGAAAAGAGCCACATTTAAAGCAGGGGTAAGTAAGCTATTGAGTATCATACGGCGCTGCTGCCCTTCCGACAGGCTAATGTCGTTTATCACTTGCTTAGCTCGAAGTCGCCATATGCTAAAATCTTCTTCTGCCTGAGGTTTTGGAGAGTTGCCAGAGAAAAGCCTTAGCTCTCTTGAAAGAGGCTGGTGCACTGGTGAGTCATGTTTTACAATATGTTCTACTATAACCTTTTTGACATCAGCAGGCAGAGGGTTGATTAATACAGTCTCATTTGCTGCCTGTGTACGATTTGAGGTATGGTTCTCATCATCTGTGACAGCTGGTCTTAAATGGGTAATGGTCTGGGTTTTGAGTGCAGATGCTGGAGTTGATGATACAGGTTTTCTTTCATCATGTTTTCCACAAATGTGATTTGCAGCTACCTGGCTTATTGTAGCAGGGTCCATGTTATATGTTAGGGCCAACTCGTGAACTTGTTCCTGAAAACTCATTGTCATGTTACCAATGGCACGTGCAAGAGGAACTACTTCCTGACTGAATGACTCATTTCCACATTTAGGGGAGCAATAATCATTAATCTGTACAACCTCCCATAATGAATCAACAACTGAGTACTCACAGTCCAACAACAGAGGAGTAATACCTTCGCCAAACTGGCACAAAATGGAATCAGAGAGACTGTCAATGAATTGCACTTTGATAACATCATCAAGTGCTAAAAAGACCCGTTTTACATCATCCAGTTTAGTTGTAGCTGGGACACCTTTAAGAATTACAGTGCACTCAGGGTCAAAACCATATATTTCACAAAGCTCCATTTTAAACTTAGATGTTGACCTGGGAAAATATAGTTTGTTCGACAATATTAGAGACAAGATGAATGCCTTTCAAGTCCCTGTTCGGGCGCCAATTTTGTAACCGAATAATAGGAGTTACTCGGGTTCAGATAGCAGTTTACTATCAGCCAGTTATGTTTATTGCAAGATTACTGGACTGAAACACATCCAACTTTGTCTCAACTCGGTCATACAGTTTTCTAATAAATAAATAAATAAACCAACAACAACAATAAATAAATAAATAAAACCTTCACTCCAAACATGAGTGAAACATATTCATTGTGCTCGTTTCATTTAAACACACTTCTGAACTGTGTGGGACAAATTATATTTGTCTCAGTAGCAAGTCCTCTCTTGATAAAAAAAATAAAATTATTAGAAGCTGGCCAGCAAAACAAAACAAAAATAATTGTTCATATAGAGCTCTATATTTGAGTGTGTGTGTCTGATGCGTACGAACAGACAGATGAAAGAGGTTGTCCTGGCTGGGATGGTGGCCCAGAATGACGATGGCAGGCAGTGTCCGACATGAACAACTCAGCAGCCTCTCTCTCTTTCTCCACAGGCACAGGACTCAGAAGGACCTTCTCAGTGTTCCTTTCTCCAATATTGGCCACAATGATGCACTAGCAGGAAAACATCATATATCAGGCATAAAGAAGTCAGGTGATATGCAGAAGGACGGCAGAGACTAGCAGGTCTCTGCTCTCCAACGGTTCTGATCTCCAAAGCCCAGGAGTTGCCATAGCAACGGCAGTTGGAGCAGTGAGCTCCATTTTAAAACAGCAGTTAACATTCTTTATCAAGCATATAACTCCATAAAATAATAACCACCTTATGAACATAGCTGAATATTAAATATTTCACTTAACACGACAACTTGACAGTAATTTTAACACAATACCCACAGTAAAACAGGAGTTTGGTTTCTAAACAACATTACTGCCTTAGCGATGACTTAGTACATAAAATTAGAACACATATGACTTTACAAATCTCCAGTAATGCTCACCTAGCAGGAAAACATCATATATCAGGCATAAAGAAGTCAGGTGATATGCAGAAGGACGGCAGAGACTAGCAGGTCTCTGCTCTCCAACGGTTCTGATCTCCAAAGCCCAGGAGTTGCCATAGCAACGGCAGTTGGAATGCTGCCGTAAAGTAATGTCGTACTTTGCTCTTAAAGAGACACTACCCATAAAGTAAAAACAATACAGAAAAGCAAATAACACAGAATAAACAAATAAAATCCAGCTGGGTTACAAATGCACTTTGCAAAAAGGCCCACCAGAGGATGTATTTTTATCGGAAGCTTTGTGGTTTTAATGTTGATTCAACTTTTATGAGAATGTTTTATTCATGTTTTATTGAGTCTATTTTAACCTTTTCCTTCATCTGTTGGTTTGGACTTTTGACCTGTAAGAACAAAAGCAAACTCTCGGGGATTGTCAGGATGTGCAGCAAAACTGCTGGCATAGACCTAAGGAACCTCGCAGACCTACACAAGGTGAGGTCAGTGAACAAGGCCAGGCAGATTCTGGCAAACCCTGATCACCCACTCCATGACGAGTTCAGGTTGCTTCCATCTGGACGCAGGTTTCTACAACCCAAATGTAGAACAAACAGATTTAAAAACTCATTTATCCCAGTAGCAATTAGGTTTCTTAATGCACAATAATTTTAACACTGTTATTTTAATGTTTTATTGTCTTGTGTTGATATGTGTATGTATGTGTAAGTGCATGTGTATGTATGAAACTGTGCACACATATTGACTGCAAATCTAATTGCCCCTCGGGGATAATAAAGGAACTTGAAACTTGAAACTTCTCTTTCTCTCTCCCTATCCATCCTTCTCAGGTAACTGGGGAGGAGGAGCAAGGTAGCAGTCCTACTACTGCTAGCACTAGCTTAAGGACTCCCACCCACACTTCCAGATCAAAAGCACCCACTCCCATCCCTAACAGCTCTAGAGCACCCACTCCTATCCCTAGTAGCTCAAGAGCACCCACTCCTATCCCTAGCCATAGGCCACTCCTATGGTCTGCAAGACCCCCTGAAACCTCTCTCAGGCTTCGTTTCCGGCCTTCTGCGTCTGGTACATGGAACGGCACCAGGGGGTCACGGGAGTGCGTTTGGCTCCGGAACTAGGTGTGTAAAGGCTAATTTCCAGCAAACTGTGTTTGGCCTCCAAGGACAACTTTAGAGCATGAAAAGTAGCCCTATCTTTCTTGACCTTTTCACTCCTGGACCCCCAGAACCCCAGAAATTGCACCCTGAGGTCTGCAAGAAAAAGGGTTACAAAACGGAACCAGATGGTCACCAGCTTTACTTTCAATGAGGCGACCTCGGGCCTTAAACCTCAGAGTGCGTTTGGGCCCCGTGATTCGCATAGGAACCGTCGATCTAGGCAAGCTTGATGCCGTTGGAAAGGTCTTTAAGATGAAGAGAATAAGCCCAAGCTTGTCTTGATGACCCCTTTCTCTGCCCACAATTAACCCGCAAAATTGGAGCTGTAGGCCCATTGACTTACATTACCCATTGACTTACATTCCATTTAGGTCTGTGTTCATCGGGCTGCCACGGGCCATAGGAATAGACCAGAGCCACATAACTATAGAATCTGGTAGAAACGGTTGTGCTTAAGAGATCCTGTGAATTTGGTGGTGCTAGGTCAAAGTTAAGGTACCTTAATTAACTTTTGAACAAGCGGAGGCCTGTGGACAATTCCCACCCGTTTTTTTACACCTTCTGCAGCCTGTATCTCCAAGTAGGAAGCAAGGAACTGCACCAAATTTGCTGGAGATATAGACCAGGATAGGCCACATCTAACCTGAAAATCTGGGCTTCCTACAAGTACCGTAAGACCCCCAAACGGCCCCGCAAAGGCCGATCAGGTGTATTTTTTATGAAAAATAGTGTTACAGAAAAAAAATCATAACTCAGGATTCCAAAGGCCTGGAGACTCCAGATTTGAATCACATGTACATGGAGTAAGCCATAAAAGAGTGTGAGAATTTTGTGCACGTACGTGCATGGAAAAAGGTCCAAATTTACAAAATATATTCAGAAAATGCTGTTTTTGGGGGCCAAAACTGTTTAAGTTCCTAACTCGGGGCCGAAAGTGTTTAGGGGCACGGTAATGGGTACCAGAAGGTACGAGATAGGCACGAGCCATTCACATATGTATTCACATTATAAAGTATTGGCTATGCCGATGTGGTGTCATTCTATGCCCATGGGCATAGAGTGGTACCAAAGGTTGGACTTGAACACAGCTACTGAATGTCCCCCCCAAATATACATAGGTTGGCCTTGATAACATTATGAAGCTGCAGATTATTCCATCCACATATAAATAGGTTGGCCTTGACAATGCTTTGAAGCTGCGGAATGTTCCACCCACATATAAATAGGTTGGCCTTGACAACAGCTGCAAAATGTTAGCCCACATATAAATAGGTAACATTGACAACACATTTGATCTGTAGAGTGTTCCAACCCATATAAATAGGTTGGCATTGACAATGATTCGAAGCTGCAGAGTGTTCCGCCGACATATAAATATGTTGGCCTTGACTACGCTTTGAAACTGCAGAGTGTTCCATCCATATAAAAATAGGTTGGACTTGACAACATTTTAAAGCTGTGGAGTGTTCACCCACCTATAAATAGGTTGGCCTTAACAACGCTTTGAATATGCGGAGTGTTCTGCCCATATATATAAATAGGTTGCTCTTGACAATGCTTAGCAGCTACATTATTATTTCTTTTTTTTATTAACTAAAGTTGATTGTTGTTTGATTTGATGGATTGTAAGAGGGGAGAGTGAGATGCATACATTGAGAGAGAGATACATGCATTGAGAGAGAGATGCATGCATTGAGAGAGAGATGCATTGAGAGAGATGCATGCATTGAGAGAGAGATGCATGCATTGAGAAAGAGAGATATTCATGAATTGAGAGAGAGATGCATGCATTGAGAGAGATAGAGAGATGCATGCATTGAGAGAGATAGAGAGATGCATGCATTGAGAGAGAGATGTGCGTTGCATTAAGAGAGAGAGATGCATGCATGCATTAAGAGAGAGAGAGAGTTGCATGCATGCATTGAGAGAGAGAGTTGCATGCATGCATTGAGAGCAAGGGAGAGATGCATGCATTGAGAGAAAGATGCATGCATGCATTGAGAGAGATGCATGCATTGAGAGAGAGGCATGCATAGAGAGAAATGCATGCATGCATTGAGAGAGAGAGAGATACATGCATGCATTGAGAGAGAGAAAGATACATGCATGCATTGCGAGAGAGATATGCATGCATGCATTGAGAGTGAGATATGCATGCATTGTGAGATTGAGAGAGAGAGATGCATGCATTGAGAGAGATAGAGAGATGTATGCATAGAGAGAGGTACATGCATTTAGAGAGAGAGATGCATGCATTGAGAGAGAGATATGCATTGAGAGAGAGATGCATGTATGCATTGAGAGAGAGATATGCATTGAGAGAGAGATGCATGCATGCATTGAGAGAGAGATACATGCAAGCATTGAGAGAGATACATAAATGCATTGAGAGAGATATACATGCATGCATTGAGAGAGAGATATGCATGCATGCATTGAGAGAGAGATGCATGCATGCATTGAGAGAGAGATGCATGCATGCATGCATTGAGAGAAAGAGAGTGAGCGAGAGAGAGAGATGCATGCATGCATTGAGAGAGAGATAGATGCATGCATGCATTGAGAGAGAGAAAGATGCATGCATGCATTGATAGAGAGATATACATGCGATGAGAGAGAGATGCATTGAGAGAGAGTGATACATGCATTGAGAGCGAGATAGATGCATGCATTGAGAGAGAGAGATATGTATTGAGAGAGAGGGAGAGATGCATTTATTGAGAAAGAGAGAGAGAGAGATACATGCATTGAGAGAGAGAGATATGCATGCATTGAGAGAGAGATGCATGCATTGAGAGAGAGAGATGTGTGTTGCATTAAGACAGAGAGATGCATGCATGCATTGAGAGAGAGAGAGATAGAGATACATGCATGCATTGAGAGAGAGAGAGAGTTGCATGCATGCATTGAGAGAGATGCATACATTGAGAGAGAGAGATGCATGCATTGAGAGAGAGAGATGCATGCATGCATTGAGAGAGATATGCATGCATTGAGAGAGAGATGCATGCATGCATTGAGAGAGAGATGCATGCATTGCGAGATTGAGAGAGAGATACATGCATTGAGAGAGAGAGATACATGCATGGAGAGAGAGATGCATGCATTGAGAGAGAGAGATGCATTGAGAGAGAGATACATGCATGCATTCAGCTGCTCTGCTCCCCAGCTCTGGAACTCACTCCCACCTGATATTCGCAACACAGACTCATTGCCACATTTCAAAGTCAAACTCAAAACTCACCTGTTTAAAGTAGCCTATGCATGATAACAATTGCATTGTCTTATTTTTTTATTTTATTTTTTAAATTCATTTTACTTGTTTTTTCTATGTTTTTAATGTGTCTGGTTTATTTTTATTTTATTTTTTATGATTGACAATGTAAGGTGACCTTGAGTGCCAAGAAAGGCGCCTACAAATAAAATGTATTATTATTATTATTATTGAGAGAGATGCATGCATGCATTGAGAGAGAGATGCATACATTGAGAGAGAGATGCCTGCATTGAGAAAGAGATGCATGCATGCATTGAGAGAGAGATGCATGCATTGAGAGAGAGGCATGCATTGAGAGAGAGGCATGCATAGAGAGAGATGCATGCATGCATTGAGAGAGAGAGATGCATGCTTGCACATTGAGAGAGAGAGAGATGCATCCAGCATTTAACACCATTTAACACCATGTTCAGCATTTAACACCATTGTCCCAGACATTCTCTCCACAAAACTCTCCCAGCTCACTGTTTCTCCTGCCATGTGTCAGTGGATCACCAGCTTCCTAACAGGCAGGACACAGCAGGTGCAGTTGGGGAAAATCATGTCCTCCTCACAGTCCATCAGCATTGGTGCCCCTCAGGGTTGTGTGCTCTCTCCACTGCTCTTCTCTCTATACACCAATGACTGCACCTCTAATGACCCGTCTGTTAAACTCCTGAAGTTCGCAGATGACACTACAGTCATTGGACTTATCAGTGATGACAACGAGTCTGCGTACCGACAGGAGGTGGAACAACTGATGTCCTGGTGCAGCCTGAACAAACTGGAGCTGAACACACTGAAGACAGTAGAGATGAGAGTGGACTTCAGGAGACACCCCCCAGAACTGCTGCCCCTCAAAATCTTCAACAGCCCCGTGTCTACGGTAGAGTCCTTCAGGTTCCTGGGAACCACCATCTCACATGACCTGAAGTGGGAGCCCAACATCACCTCCATCCTCAAAAAGGCCCAGCAGAGACTGTACTTCCTACGCCAGTTGAGGAAGCTGGACCTGCCTCAGGAGCTGCTGATCCAGTTCTACACTGCAGTCATTGAGTCCATCCTGTGTACATCCATCACAGTCTGGTTTGGAGCAGCCACAAGGCAGGACAGGAACAGGCTGCAGCGAACAGTGAGGACAGCTGAGAAAGTCATTGGGGCTTCACTGCCCTCCATTCAGGACTTGTACCACGCAAGAACCAGGAAACGGGCTGGAAAAATCACCACAGACTCCACACACCCGGGTCACAACATGTTCCAACTCCTCCCGTCTGGCAGACGCTACAGATCTGTGTCCACTAAGACTGCCAGACACAAAAACAGTTTCTTCCCCCAGGCCATCACCATCATCAACAGCTGATCATCAGACATCCATCAGCGTGACCCCCAACCCATTCACAACCCCCATGTGATGTGAATCCTTCTGTATTTTGTGTATTATTTGTACGTTTTTTTATGTAAAGTATCTGTATACATTAATTTTTAGCATTTTTAGAGAGACACTTTCTAGAGAGACACGAACAGCCGGAAACAAATTCCTTGTGTGTGTCAACATACTTGGCCAATAAACCTGATTCTGATTCTGATTCTGATCCATGCAGTGAGAGAGAGAAATGCATGCATGCATGCATTGAGAGAAAGTGATGGAGCAAGATAGATTCATGCATGCATTGAGAGAGAGAGAGAGAGAGATGCATGCATATATTGAGAGAGAGATGCATGCATTGCGAGATTGAGAGAGAGAGATGCATGCATTGAGAGAGATAGAGAGATGTATGCATTGAGAGTGAGATACATGCAATGAGAGAGAGATGCATGCATTGAGAGAGAGAGATGCATTGAGAGAGATGCATGCATGAATTGAGAGATGCATGCATTTATTGAGAGAGAGATGCATGTATGCATTGAGAGAGAGAGATACATGCAAGCATTGAGAGGGGGAGATGCATGCATGCATTGAGAAAGAGAGAGATGATGCATGCATTGAGAGAGAGAGAGAGTTGCATGCATGCATTGAGAGAGATGCATACATTGAGAGAGAGAGAGATGCATGCATTGAGAGAGAGAGAGATGCATGCATGCATTGAGAGAGATATGCATGCATTGAGAGAGAGGCATGCATAGAGAGAGATTCATGCATGCATTGAGAGAGAGAGATGCATGCATTGCGAGATTGAGAGAGAGATACATGCATTGAGAGAGAGAGATACATGCATTGAGAGAGAGATGCATGCATTGAGAGAGAGAGATGCATTGAGAGAGAGGCATGCATAGAGAGAGATGCATGCATGCATTGAGAGAGAGAGAGAGATGCATGCTTGCACATTGAGAGAGAGAGAGATGCATCCATGCATTGAGAGAGAGAAATGCATGCATGCATGCATTGAGAGAAAGTGAGGGAGCAAGAGAGATTCATGCATGCATTGAGAGAGAGAGAGAGATGCATGCATATATTTTTTTTCAGGCATTCATTCAATTCATTCAACCTTTATTTATACAGGCTAGCCTCGTTGAGTCACGAGATATTATTATAAATATTGAGAGAGAGATGCATGCATTGCGAGATTGAGAGAGAGAGATGCATGCATTGAGAGAGATAGAGAGATGTATGCATTAAGAGAGAGATACATGCAATGAGAGAGAGATGCATGCATTGAGATAGAGAGATGCATTGAGAGAGATGCATGCATGAATTGAGAGAGATGCATGCATTTATTGAGAGAGAGAGATGCATGCATGCATTGAGAGAGAGAGATACATGCAAGCATTGAGAGGGGGAGATGCATGCATGCATTGAGAAAGAGAGAGATGCATGCATGCATTGAGAGAGAGAGATATATACATGCATGCATTGAGAGAGATATGCATGCATGCATTGAGAGAGAGATGCATGCATGCATTGAGAGAGAGATGCATGCATGCATTGAGAGAGAGATGCATGCATGCATTGAGAGAAAGAGAGTGAGCGAGAGAGAGATGCATGCATGCATTGAGAGAGAGAGAAAGATGCATGCATGCATTGATAGAGAGATATACATGCATTGAGAGAGAGAGATGCATTGAGAGAGAGTGATACATGCATTGAGAGCGAGATAGATGCATGCATTGAGAGAGAGATATGTATTGAGAGAGAGGGAGAGAGATGCATTTATTGAGAAAGAGAGAGGGAGAGAGATACATGCATTGAGAGAGAGAGATATGCATGCATTGAGAGAGAGATGCATGCATTGAGAGAGAGAGAGATGTGTGTTGCATTAAGAGAGAGAGATGCATGCATGCATTGAGAGAGAGAGAGATAGAGATGCATGCATGCATTGAGAGAGAGAGAGAGTTGCATGCATGCATTGAGAGAGATGCATACATTGAGAGAGAGATGCATGCATTGAGAGAGAGATGCATGCATGCATTGAGAGAGATATGCATGCATTGAGAGAGAGGCATGCATAGAGAGAGATGCATGCATGCATTGAGAGAGAGAGATGCATGTATTGCGAGATTGAGAGAGAGATACATGCATTGAGAGAGAGATACATGCATTGAGAGAGAGATGCATGCATTGAGAGAGATGCATTGAGAGAGAGATACATGCATGCATTGAGAGAGAGATGCATGCATGCATTGAGAGAGAGATGCATACATTGAGAGACAGATGCCTGCATTGAGAAAGAGATGCATGCATGCATTGAGAGAGATACATGCATTGAGAGAGAGGCATGCATAGAGAGAGATGCATGCATGCATTGAGAGGGAGAGAGAGAGAGATACATGCTTGCACATTGAGAGAGAGATGCATCCATGCATTGAGAGAGAGAAATGCATGCATGCATGCATTGAGAGAAAGTGAGGGAGCAAGAGAGATTCATGCATGCATTGAGAGAGAGAGAGAGATATGCATGCATATATTGAGTGAGAGATGCATGCATTGCGAGATTGAGAGAGAGATGCATGCATTGAGAGAGATTGAGAGATGTATGCATTGAGAGAGCGATACATGCAATGAGAGAGATGCATGCATTGAGAGAGAGAGAGCTGCAATGAGAGAGATGCATGCATGAATTGAGAGAGATGCATGCATTTATTGAGAGAGAGATGCATGCATGCATTGAGAGAGAGATGCATGCAAGCATTGAGAGGGGGAGATGCATGCATGCATTTAGAAAGTGAGAGATGCATGCATGCATTGAGAGAGAGATATATATACATGCATGCATTGAGAGAGATATGCATGCATTGAGAGAGAGGCATGCATAGAGAGAGATGCATGCATGCATTGAGAGAGAGATGCATGCATGCACATTGAGAGAGAGAAAGAGAGAGATGCATGCATGCATTGAGAGAGAGAAATGCATGCATGCATGCATTGAGAGAAAGTGAGGGAGCGAGTGAGATGCATGCATGCATTGCGAGAGAGAGAGATGCATGCATGCATTGAGAGAGAGATGCATGCATTGCGAGATTGAGAGAGAGATACATGCATTGAGAGAGAGAGATACATGCATTGAGAGAGAGATGCATGCATTGAGAGAGAGAGAGTTGCATTGAGAGAGATACATGCATGCATTGAGAGAGATATGCATGCATGCATTGAGAGAGAGATGCATACATTGAGAGAGAGATGCATGCATTGAGAGAGATGCATGCATGCATTGAGAGAGAGATGCATGCATTGAGAGAGAGGCAAGCATAGAGAGAGATGCATGCATGCATTGAGAGAGAGAGATGCATGCTTGCGCATTGAGAGAGAGAGAGATGCATGCATGCATTGAGAGAGATGCATATATATATTGAGAGAGAGATGCATGCATTACGAGATTGAGAGAGAGAGATGCATGCATTGAGAGAGATAGAGAGATGTATGCATTGAGAGAGAGATACATGCAATGAGAGATAGATGTATGCATTGAGAGAGAGATGCATTGAGAGAGA
>JBBPBX010066421.1:0-14707 GCA_038048925.1 Garcialebias charrua | reverse complement strand
CGGCCGTGGCGTAGTGGTAATGGCAGTCGTCCCCCGATCGGAAGGTTGGCGGTTCGAATCCCGGTTCCCCACACCATGTGTCGTTGTGTCCTTGGGCAAGACACTTAACCCCGAGTTGCTCCCGGTAGGACTGGAAAGCACCTTGCATGGTAGTCTGCCGCTACCGGTGTATGAATGTGTGTAGCATTCAATGTGTGTATTACTTTGAGATTTTCACTAATGAAAAGTGCGTTATAAATTGAATTCATTATTATTATTATATTACTCACAGGTTCTCTTCTGTAACCTTTGCACCACTAACCTCTGGTTGTTTACGTTTATTGTTTGTTTTAAATAATCATTCAACATAGTTTTTTCTTTCAAATTTCTTTATAATTCTTCATGAATTAATTTGATTACTGTTGTTGTTTTTTTTCTGCTGGAGTGGATTCAATATTGCAGTTTCTTGAGTTTGGATCTGATGTGTTGGTTTGGTTTGTTTTGGGTGGCCATTAAAAACCACCACTCAGTCCTGGCTTTATTTACTTGGATATACTGTAGTTTGTTTCATTTTTCTGCAGTGTCTGTGCCTTTTCCAAGAGACATTTTTATGCACTCTGTTGTTTAGGACAGAAAGGAGGAAGACGAGCAGAAAGAATAGTCAGAGTGGCTTCTGCAGACCCTGGGGACCTGTTGATCTTTTCACATCAGCCTGTGCTGCTCTGTTACATTAGGGCAAGCTGTTACTGAATCGATGCCCACCAGGGAAACCTTAGCTGTTTTAGAGCAGGGAAGAGAAGGGTGACGGAAAGAGATCACTTTATATGTGAGCTTTGTACATGGGTTTTGTTCTGAGGGAGCTCTAAGATGCAAACTGAATGCTGTGAAAAATAAACCCAACAAGGTTTTCTCATGGGTCCACAAAAAACATCCGTGCTTAGTCCTAGGACTGCGATTTACCTGATTACATACAGGTTAAAATAATGATGCAGGCCAATTGAACAATAGCCAACCTTTATTCTATTTGAAAATAGATCAAAGAATGCAGAAAAATTCAGACAAAAGTTTTTTTTTTATTCTCTTTTTTTTGTTTCTTCATCCATTGTTTTAATGAAACAATAGAACCACATAAAAGTGCAATTTCTGCCTGTTGTCTGAGACTTCCTCTTATTACACTCTCCTTCATTTGTAATCTGTTGACTGCTCTCACAGTGTGCGTAGGAGGAATGTAATGGAGCAGCAGCACACAAACAGGCTCACTGGGCGTGCAGAGGTGATTTTTATTTCAGATGCATGCAGACTCTTTCTCCAAAGGATACTTAAAGAACTTTACTTTTTTTTTTGTATATTGCTATCCGTCTCAATGTATACAAATCTATACATTCAGTATCAAAAGAGAGCAATATCTAAAGGTATAAAGAATGACCAGCTTAACTCCAGCTTGATGGAAAACGCAACAATGTAAAAATCAGGAATAAAAAAAATTAAAAAATAAATGACAACTCAAGACCGACGAGACAAACTCCATCAAAGTACTTTCCTGCATCACATTATTTAGCCTCTTGGAACATATGAGAGTTATGCACAGTTTTTACTTTGACTGACTGTGTTTAAATGTAGGTTTGTGATCTGAAAAGGTAGTATTTCACAGGACTGTGACTGTTGGCTTCTCAAAATGATGGGAAAACTGCAAACAAATAGGCAAGATTTTATTTTACAGTTTTGCTAATTTCTTTTTATTTGCACCCAGATTTCAAAAACCATTGTCTATTTATGTTTACACTACGTATTTAAAAATAAAACTGCTTTTAGGGCTGTGCATGTTATTTTGGTGCCCACTTTTGCCCATATGGTCCCCATTTTGGCTTGCACTTTTGGCCAAATTCATAATTTAATCTACTTAAAATGGCATACTATAATTAGGGATGGAGCCAATCTGATCCGGTATCAGTATTGGGCAGCGTAATTTACGTATTGGATTTTTCCGATCCAACCTGCTGATATTTCCGATCCACATGCATGTCTGTGTCTGATGAAACTTCTTCACACGTTGGCTTCAAACTACGAAATGGATTTCCTGAACGGAAGCGTGTCTCATGAACCCAGAGTAATAAGACCCGCCTCACAATCAGAAAATCCATTTCATATTTTGTAGCCAACTAAAATGTGCAGTAGCACTGTGGTTAACAGCTAGCCAACTTTTCACCAAAACATGTCTGCTGTGTAGAAGTATTTTACACTAAACACTGCAAGGCAGCAACGTGCAATGTCTGCAGAGCTATAGTGCCACATTAATCTGCAGTCAAGTTAGTTTTACGATTAGACATTCGAGTTCCGTGGCTACAGCGGAGCACTCCGCTTGCTTTATCAGTAGAAGGCAACCTGACCCTGGCCAGCCATGCCTAATCTGACCCGCTCAGTCTGCCCGACTCGGAGGAGGGGCAGGCTGAGCGAGGTTGACCAAAATCAGAGCGCCTGCTTTGGATTGAACAAGAGTAGTGCCCCTCTGAAGCCACAGAGCTTGAATGCTTACTGAGAAGTTGCTAAACTTCATCATAATTAATGACCAATCGCTGCTTGATACTTGCAGTCAAGATATAGTTTACCCTCCAGGAGATATTTGTCAGTACAACAGTAGACAATCTACAAAGCATTGACAAAAACTAGAAAATTATATTAAAAAAAAACAAAAAACAGCTACATTAAAAAGCAATGTAAAATACTAAAAACAGGAACATGTCTGTGTTGGTTTATGCCATGAACTTAGCAGATGTTTAAAGACATTTTATTATAATTTATTTTTAATTTATTTCATTCATTTAAAATAAAACCATCAAAAAGAAGAAAAAAAACAGAATGAAAAGAGTACAGAAAGAGGAAATAAACTGTTCTATCTGCCCCTTATTTAAAAAAATATATAATACATTTAGAAAATCACTTAAATTAATCACCTTAATATCCACTTTAAAGCTAGGAATAAATAAAATAAAATAAATGTTTTGTGTTAGCAGGATTTAATTCTAACTTTACCCAACATTAATAAACTTGCCTCAAGTTGCCTTTTTGGACATGCATGCATATAGTTGTACAAATTGTACTTGAGAGGAGATTATTACAGCCTCTTATAAAATCAATAATGATGATGATATTGGAAAGGTACTGTATTAGTATCGGCCGATATCCAGATTTAGGGATTGGGATCGGATCTTAAGTTTAAAAATGTGGTTCCCTTATCAGTCAGGTTCACTCAGTGCAACATATGACTATGGGAATTGCGCCCCCGCGTGGTTACCTGAAGTAATACAATCACGCCTTTACGGCAGGTGGGCGTCGGCGTCACCACAGAGGCCCCCGCCCTCTTGGTATAAAGACTCTTGCGCCCATCTTACTTTCCCTTTTTTGCCCTTCACCTCGCTTAAACCTGAACTTCGTGGGACTTCTCTGTAGCTACATCGCTCTATCTGAGGTGAGCTCGCTCCCTACTCTGAGCACACAGAGAATATTCCTGCGTGTGGCTGGGCTAGCAAAAGCTGGTACAGCGTCTTTTATTTAACCTCAAGGTTTTTTTTCTTCTCTCTTCGCAGACTGCTTTGCTCGACGACGCTAACTGCGTCACACCGCTACCCTGCTAACGAGTAGCGGGCTAGCCAGCGAAAGCGACGCGACAAAAGAGATGTATTCGGACAACATTAGCACAACTAACAAGCTCGACTTTCTTAGCCATGGCGTCTGAGAAAGGGAAGCGAAAAGCGAAAAATGCTAAGAGGACCAGCAGGCCAGCAAGCCCGAGCTCTCGGGCCTGCCCCAGCGGCTGCGGCTACTCCCTCTCGGCGACAGACACCCACAAGGCCTGTCCCGTCTGCCTGGGGATGTTGCACGCTAAGACAGTGCTGGAATCCCCCGACTCCTGTCCACACTGCAGCCAGATGCCAGAAGCTGTGTGGAAGCGTCGCGTGGACGCAGTAGCTCGAGAACATTGATCTGGAGGACAGTGGACAGGTCGAATAGGGGAACAGTATGGACATGGCGGCACCCATCGGCGACTCGGCGGCTGAGTTCGACACACGAGGCCTGATGAACGCAGACGAACTCTCGCTAATGGCCTCGGGGAAGATTTCGGACGAAGAAGCCAACAACGAGGATGAAGGGGAAGATGAAGATTTCCCCCAGAACCCAACGGCAGCCCTTCCAGAGACAGACACGTCCATCCCCGCCTTGTTCGACTTGTCGCAGAGCGGCGGGCGCGTTGCAGATCGCCTGGCCAGAACCCTCACCTCGCCAACAGGTAACGAGGTTGGCGGGCACCTACTTCTACGCGAAGCAACAGTCGGCCATGAGACACAGGATGCCAATTTTCTTTGATTTTCTCACGGAGCTCACTCGCACCTGGGCCGAATCCCATGCTTCTGCCGCTCTCTGTTTCTCGACGTGGCCGGGATGGAGGCAGCAGGAATCGCCAACGTCCCACAGATGGAGGACACACTGGCAGCTCACCTGGCCCCCAGGAAGTCGGGCGCGAAACCAACTCTGCCCAGCAAAGCCTGCCACGCTTCGGCTGCACGCTCGAAATATGTTACCGGGCTCAGGGCCTCGCGTCCCGCACATTGAACGCTTCGGCCTTGATGCAGGCGTACCTGGTAGAGAAGCTTCAGGAGCTCCAGGTAACTGCAAACAAAAAGATGGCGACTGACATCCTGGAGGAGGCCCACAGGGCGACTGACTTTGTGCTCTGCATGATGGGGACTGCGGCCATAGCTCAAGGGAGATGCATGGCTGAAGTGGTCATCGCCCAGCGCCCACTTGTGGCTCACTCTGAAGGACCTGCCAGAAGGCCAACGTTACCCCTTCCTTCACCACCTGATAGAGCCGACGGGACTCTTCGGGGGGCCCTGGAACGTATCCAGAGCAGGCTGGAGCAACGAAGGAAGCAGGCTGAAGCGCCGCAAGAGGGGATGCCGAGAAAGGCTTTTGCCCCCCCTCCCCAGAGACGCCAACGGGAGCAGACGGTGCAGTCTCGACACCGCCCAGCCACACGCCGCCCCCTGCAAAAAAGGCCAGTTTACGACGGGGAGCAGCGACAGAGACCCGTAGCAGGTCCATCTCAGGCCGGTCAGTCCTGGAGCAGGAACAGGTTCGTTCCTCGCCATGCGGCTCCGCCGAGGACTTCCTCTGCAAACCAGGACGGGAGGCCCGCTCCACAGTTTTGCAGATTCGTCCGTCCATGGGGTACGGGAACCAAGACATTTAATCCCAGACTTTATTTGTAAAAAAAAAAAAATGAAAAGCTGGTGACGTTCATGTGTGCTCAAAACAACATGTTTCTGACATGTATGTAATAAAGACAAATTTATGTTCTTCGAAACACAAAAATAAAGTACCAGAAGCACAAACTGCCCTGATTCTTGACTCAAAAAAAATATATATAGAAAACAGGAAAAACAACAACCCATTTTTATGAAAACGGTCATGATAAAGGGAGGGGGCATGCATCCCTCCTCCCTCGTGCAACACAGGGTGTCAGGTCAGAGAATGAACTGCAGCGGGATGTCTGGGGTCTGTCTGAAGCAGGCAGACTTCACGGTGTCCACGTGCGGGCAAGTCAGTTCGCTCAGGGCTGAGCGAGGGGGGTCAGATGCTCCCCCTTACGCACCCACGAGGCGCAGGCAGCCCGCAATAAACATGCTTCTGAGGCTCTCAGCGCATGCGCAGGCTTGGGGGGCATGTCTACCAAACACGTGGGTCATGTCAACAGTACAGGGAGGATTTTGATCAGCCAAGAATGTCTGTCAGCCCTGGAACCCTGGAGGGATCCCTCAGTGTTTACTGCAGGCGTCCCGCTGGGACAAGTCCTGTCTCGTGTGGTAATCACAACAGACGCTTCATTGGGAGGATGGGGAGCAATTTGCAGGAACCAGAAGGCCCAAGGGCTCTGGGGAAAACAGGATGCAAAGCTTCACATCAACTTACTGGAATTAAAAGCTGTTTATCTGTCAATAAAGCTCTTTTGCAAAAAGGGGCTGATCGCAAAACAGCATGTCCTCATAAAATCGGACAGTATTACAACAGTGTCCTACATCAACAGGGAGGGGAGGACAAGGTCCCGAGCCCTCCTCGGCCTGACACACAGGTTGCTCACGTGGTGTGGTCCCAGAATTTTGTTACTGAGAGTGAAACACATCCCGGGAGAGCTAAACCACGGGGCAGACGCCCTCTCAAGAGGACCTCTACTGGCCTCAGAATGGAGGCTGAACCCACGGATCGTGGACCAGGTCTGACCACGATTCTGGCGGGCATCCGTTGATCTGTTTGCGTGCAAAACCAGCTTGTACTTCTCTCTGAAAGAGCCAGACGCAACGATGGGGACGGACACCCCGGCCCACAACTGGCCAACAGGGGTGATGTATTATGCGTTTCCACCCGTCCCTTTAATTCTGGTGACACTGGAACGTGTACGGAGGGGAGCCCTCTCCTTGATATTAATAGCCCTCAGGTGGCCACAGAAACCGTGGTTTCCAGAAATAATTTCATTGTTGTCAGGGACACCATGGCAGCTGCCCCCCCCCCCCCTCACAGGGACCTGCTGACTCAAGTCCACGGGTAGCTTCTCCATCCACACTGCAAATTTGGCTGGTCTACATATAAGAAAAAAATACTATATTTGATTCAAAACCACTTAAAACAAGTGAAATTATCTGTCCATGCAGCAAGTAAATTTTACTTAACAAGAAATCTTGAAATAAGATATTTTAAGCTAGAAATAAATGATGTTATTTAAGAATTACAAATGCTTAAAATAAGTTTAAAAAACTTGATTTTGGATTAAATTACTTGAAATTTAACTTATAAGTAAGTAAAATATATTAAATTTAAGTAAAAATATATTAAATTTAAGATTAAAAATGCTTAAAATAAGCTTTAAAATTCTTGATTTTGGATTAAATTACTTGAAATTTAACTTATAAGTAAGTAAAATATATTAAATTTAAGTAAAATATATTAAATTTAAGATTAAAAATGCTTAAAATAAGCTTTAAAAAACTTGATTTTGGATTAAATTACTTGAAATTTAACTTATAAGTAAGTAAAATATATTAAATTTAAGTAAAATATATTAAATTTAAGATTTGTTTTTGTTGTTAATTCTTATTTGTAAGAAATTAATACATTACAACAAGAAAAATATTTGTAATACAAGTAAAAATCTACTCAATATTAGTGAAATGTGATTAAGTAAAGTTGTTAGTTTATCTTGAAATAGGACAGTGGTTTTCAATTCAGGTCCTCATGACCCATCTTTGTTTTCCTGCTTTGACACACCAGATTTTAATAAATGAGTGATTGACAAGCTTCTGCAAAAAATATATATTGAAAAGCAGGGAACAACAAAAACATGTAGAATAGTGGATCATGAGGACTGGAATTGAAAAACACTCAAATGGACCATAAATCATTTTAAATCTAAGCTCAAACATCCTTAACACAGACATTATTCTTAAAAAATGTCTCGACTTCTCCCAAAATCACCACCAGGACAAGAGTGATTAACTGTCAACATTTATTCCTCCTTTTTTCCTCAAACAATATAAAAGCTATGGCTCTTTTAAAAGGCCTAAACAAAGAAATAAAAAATAATGTAGCATTTTGCCCTTAAACATGTGACAGACACATAGTCCCACAATAATGTCATAATCCAAACGTGACGAACCCAAGCTGCGTCAACATAAAGTGCATTATTTAAAAAAGTTGTCCTTTGTGAGGATGTAAAGTAAAAAGCTTTATCAGAAAAAACATGTAGGCAAAATAGGGGAAAAAACTAAGGAAAAAAACAAGAAAACCAAAACAAACTGAGCTTGTAAAATTCTTGGTATTCCCCTATTTTCAGAGTGAATTCTACTCAGTTATTGCGGAGCTAAAAACAGAAGATTGGTTGGCAAAATAGGAAGAAATGTCAAACAAAAACCAAGCAACTGACCTCATAAAATCCGACATCTATTTTTCAAAAAATGACTTCCACTCAGCTATTGCTTTCTTATATGCACTGGCATCTTGATTATGGATTGTATCACTGATTACCTCAGTTTGGATGACAGAGAGGACCGTTGCTACACATTTTGGGTATGAAGAGTGCAAGGTGTAGTAAAATGCCATCAAGTCCAACATTCCTTCCCAAAAGTCCTTCAAGGGGAGAGTGCACACAGGTGTGTTTCCCACAGCAACAATGGTGATGTTCCATCAAAAAGCAGCACTGGGGTGAAGAGTGGCCTCTTCTCCAGGTACAGCCTGGCATCTTCAGGCTAAAATAAAACAAAAAGGACAAAATGTTCAAGATTTTAAACTCAAGCGTTGCTGGGCATATAAACAGTTTAAGATACATTCAACCCATTTGTATGCAACAACTGAACTATGCTCTAACAGATTTACTTTTTGAGCAGAAGAAATTAATATGAAATACAGTAAATAACTGTGAATTTAAAAAATAGTATATTTTTGAAGGCTGTATATATATACATTATATATATATATATATATATATATATATATATATATATATATATATATATATATATGGAATAGTTTTTTTTTTTAAACAGTTAAGAAATCTTGAATAATGAGTGATTTAATATTGGAGGTAGGGTGGTTGATTAGATCCACACTCCATCGGTCTCAGCCATGTGTCCTTGGGTAAGACACCACCTGTCTTGCCTGCTGGTTGTGTGAGTGTGTATGAATGGGTGTAATTGAATGCCTGTTGTAGTGTCAAAAGCTTTGTGGTCCATGTAGACTTGAAAAAGTGCTGTACAAATTCTGGCCAATGGTTGGAATTGCCAACAACTCTCACCTTAAGGTGATGAAGGAGAGCTTCACTTGCACTTCCAAGCCGCTTTGGCGGTGTAGTTGGTGAAGAAAAAAGGGATGGGAGTGCATTGAGGAGGGCGATAGTAAAATCCACTGTGTATGAGAAAAACATTGTATGCTGTTTTTACATGCAAACATAAATCAATACAACACTGTTATGATTTGTGAAACAAACACTTAGAATACAGTTATTTTTTATGGCCAAATAGTGGAATGAATCTGTAAGAAGAGCCACATTTAGTAGACTAAGAAATAGTGTGATGGAGCCCTTACCAACATCATCTGGAGGCGCAGTTTGTGGACCTCCAACACCCCTGGGTGCAGAGAATGAGGACTTGGCTGATTGGAATGAAGCTACGGTATTATTCTTTGACTGTGTTGGGACACTGGGAGACAGCTGTGATGGGGAGGCTATGTCAGACAAAAAAAAGAAAAACTAAATTTAATAACAGAAACAAACAAAATGATATTCAATATTGTGCAAATCTGACAATGTAATCAGAAAACATTTGTAAATTTTAAATTTGTCCAAAAGTCCTTACTTATTGCATCACAAACACACCTGCATATGAGTTTTCTTCACTGGGGTCATCATTGCTCTCAAGAAGTATGGTATGTAGTCACTTGAACCACTTGTTTTGCCACAGGTTGTCTTCTGTCCTGTTGTCTGTGCCTTCTGAGCCAAAAAGTGTTTTCTTGGCTTTCCCTCGTTGTGTTCAGTAGGTCAGTTTTGTGTAGTTAACACCTGAAATAGTCAAATATATCAGGTTCTACACTACCCACAAACTACACACCATCTTATAAATTGTGTTGAAAGACCAAGGAAACCAAAGTTCTGGTTGGTTATGTGTATGTATGAGGATTTGTTTAACAGCTAAATTGTTTCTAAAATAAAATATTGGCTACAAAAGGGGGTCAAAAACGTTCACTTTCAAATGTGTGCCTTTTTGCAAGTCAGGGATGTTGAAAAAAAATTGTGTAGGAACCCTATGTTACAATAAACGAACAGCTCAGGGGACACAAGCTATGCTAACTGATAATCAAATGAGCTAAAGTAACTGAAAAATGAGACTTACCTTGCAACACTGACAGGATAGTATTATCAAACTTGCCCATGCCAAGGCAACGGTCCAGTGGCTCGTTTCTGAAGCCTCCACTCACAGGACCTGATAAAATATCGCAAAAGTAAGCTAACGCTAATTTTAGCATGCTACTAGCTACCAGCTAGCCTAGCAGCCATAAAAATGCGACTTCATCTGAATATCCCCGTTGTGCTGTAATGTTTTTCACACCTTATAATTAGTCAATCACCAGACGGGCTCCGTACATTAATACTGTGTTACTGACCTTTAATTATTTTTCCGCTTCGTTTAGATAAATAATAGTTTGTTTCCCCCCGACGAAGCACGTTTCCCTCGTCTGTGTGACGTCACCAAGCGACAGGAAGCGAGAATGCACATGCGCACTGCGCAGCAAATGATTTTAAAAATCAAAAATGCTAATGAAATAATTTTTAAAACACTTATCACATAAAATTAAATCGAAATAATATAAGTTAAGCACATAAAATCATACACAGTAATTAAGTATACTGTATATATATTTTATTTTAATCGCTTACCTTTCCCATGATGCCTCTCGTCCGTTGCCTAGTTACACAGAGACGCGGAGAGAAAGGCGCAAAAAACATTTCACGATGGCGCTCTGGAGGTGTATGATCTTTTTTTATTTTTGGAGGAGAAAAAGTTTGTGTTTTGAAATAGATACATCTGCCTTATAATCTGTCTGTTTTGCTACTTTGATATCTTTATTTTAACTTGTTAAAAAATATCTGTATTTCTCTCTTTTGTTAATTGTCCAAGGAAAATCTACTGTTGCTGTTGTCATAATTCTTTAGTTTGTAGACTGGTCTCTCTTGTAAATGAGTCCTTGAGGCTCAATGAGATTAACATGCCTAAATAAAGGTTGAATGAAAAAATAAAGCACAGATTCATTGAAAGCATCCCTTTAAACTACAGTACTTATGAAATTAATAGAAGATTTGACCTGATCAAACAAACTCCCCAGGACATAATTCATGTTATTTTAGAAGATGTTGCATCGATGGAAGTTAAATTTGTATTAAAACACCTCATTCTCTCAGGACAGTTAGAGTTAGTCAAGTCAAAGTCAACTTTATTGTCAAAACTGCAATATGTGACATACACAGGATTGAAATTGCATTTCTCTCAGTCCCTCGGTGCAACAGTAACCATTGAAACACTAAAACATTTAATAAACATAAGCATAAAATGAAATAAAAAAGTGTAATAAAAAAAGATAAGATAGATAAGTTTAATTCAGACATTCAAAATTTTCCTTACTCACCTCTTGAAATACGGGATAAACCTCGTCCCATAGCTTTGGCACTTTAGCAGCTGAGCTAACACGAACAAATTGAAGCGGACAGATTTGAATTCTTTTAAAAATACTACCTTTTCTTTTGTATGATGTGGACAATGAATATGTTGCTTTTTTAGAAAATTAATGGAGATAGTTCAGATAGTTCTTGCTCCCATTATTTCTTTACTGTGTTGCAACTCAGACGTATGATAGAAAAAACATCTGTATCAATTTAAGCAACTTTTCCCTGAAGCCAATATAATAAGCAACATTATATGTTGCATCTTCCCAGTCAAATCTTATCCATTGGACCTTTAATAAGGTATGTGTATGCGCTTTGAGGCCAAGCACTCATATTTTAAACAGTGGGCTTCGAAGTTAAATTAAAAAAAAAAGTAAATCACAAGCAAACCACAATCAGTTTCTTGGGTGTTGTCAGAATGAATTAGGGACTGAACATCCTGTTTTTGCAAAAGAAAAAGAATCTGGTCCTGTATCAGCTGTTAAAAATATTGAATATGTAAAAAAACGTCAAAGTTTAAAAAAAAAATAGAATTCATGCAATCTGTCATCTCTGTGAAATGGTATGTTCTAAATGGCAATAAGTACATTACTGATAAGTCTATGATTATTGCATATGTGTATGGCAATTTCCCATTATTTGGACTGATAAAAAATTTGATTGATTGATTCCTCTTTTATTGCTTTTGAGTTCCAGCAATATGAAACTTTGAATTTAAATCAAGACGATGCGTATGAAGTAGCTGTGCCCACTATTGCCCAATACAGAATTAGTCCATGAGCTCATTGATTATACTTCCCATTTCTCTATTAGTTTCCGCGACCGTTTGTTTGTGACATTAAAATACCGTATAGTCGTTGTGATATAATTTCCCATAGAAATCACCTTTAAAATAGGGATGAACATATTGGCTCAGTGCAGTTTTTTGACATCAGATGACAAATATTGGTTTTCAATTGTTTTCTAAACCATTGTCAGAGTAGTTGTGTTGCCACAATAATGCTGGCATGTTGAGACAGTTGTCTGAATGGAGATTTGTACCATAAATTATGGTTAAATGTTTTCTCTGTGAAGTTGAATTTTGAATAAATTGTGTTTTCAGCATATCTCTTGTGAATTTCCTAAATCAAGCAAATTGACTTTGCTATTCTATCTTAAAACAAGTTATATTTTTAGAGACATCTGATGAGAGCCCTAATTTGGATTAATTTAAGAGTTATTCTTTACATTTTAGGATTTTTGTACTAATATAGACATTATTATATAATTATACTTGATTTAAGATTAAAGACTAATATCAAGACTTAAAAACAAGTAAACTATTTTTAAAACAAGACAAATTATCTAGCTTGTCTAAAAATAATATTTTAAATCTTGGCAAGCACCATATAATTTGCAGTGTAGTTGGAACACACCCTACGGTCCCCCTTTTTAAATAGGGGAACCACCACCCCAGTCTGCCAATCCAAGGGAACTGCCCCCGATGTCCACGCGATATTGCAGAGTCGCGTAAGCCAACACAACCCTACAACATCCAGAGCCCTAAGGAACTCCGGGCGAATCTCATCCACCCCCGGAGCCTTGCCACCGCGGAGCTTTTTAACCACCTCGGCGACCTCAGCACCAGAGATCGGAGAACCCGACCCAAAGTCCCCAGGCTCTGCTTCCTCAGTGGAAGACGTGCCAGTAGGATTGAGGAGGTCTTCGAAGTATTCCGCCCACCGACTCACAACATCCCGAGTTGAGGTCAGCAGCACGCCACCTCCACCATAAATGGTGTTGGTCTCGTACCTCTTTCCCCCCCTGAGACGCCGGATGGTGGACCAGAATCGCCTCGAAGCCGTACGGAAGTCATTCTCCATGGCCTCTCCGAACTCCTCCCACGCCCGAGTTTTTGCCTCAGCAACCACCCGAGCCGCATGCCGCTTGGACTGCCGGTACCTATCAGCTGCTTCCGGGGTCCCACAAGCCAAAAAGGCCCAATAGGACTCCTTCTTCAGCCTGACAGCATCCCTCACTGCCGGTGTCCACCACCGGGTTCGAGGGTTGCCACCACGACAGGCACCAACAACCTTGCGGCCACAGCTCCGATAAGCTGCCTCGACAATAGAGGCGCGGAACACGGCCCACTCGGACTCCATGTCCCCCGCCTCCCTCGGAACGTGTTCAAAGCTCTCCCGGAGGTGGGAGTTAAAGCTCCGTCTTACGGGAGACTCTGCCAGACGTTCCCAGCAGACCCTCACAATACGTTTGGGTCTGCCAGGTCTGACCGGCATCCTCCCCCACCATCGGAGCCAACTCACCACCAGGTAGTGGTCAGTTGACAGCTCCGCCCCTCTCCTCACCCGAGTGTCCAAGACATGCGGCCGCAGATCAGATGAGACGACAACAAAGTCGATCATCGAACTGCGACCTAGGGTGTCCTGGTGCCAAGAGCACATATGGACACCCTTATGCTTAAACATGGTGTTCGTTATGGACAATCCATGACGAGCACAGAAGTCCAATAACAGAACACCACTCTGGTTCAGATCAGGGGGGCCGTTCCTCCCAACCACACCCCTCCAGGTCTCACTGTCATTGCCCACGTGAGCGTTGAAGTCCCCCAGTAGAACAAGGGAGTCCCCAGGAGGCGCACTCTCCAATACCCCCTCCAAGGACTCCAAAAAGGGTGGGTAGTCTGAGCTGCCGTTTGGTGCATAGGCACAAACAACAGTCAGAGCCCGTCCCCCCACACGTAGGCGAAGGGAGGCTACCCTCTCGTTCACCGGGGTGAACCCCAACGTACAGGCACCAAGATGGGGGGCAACCAGTATGCCCACTCCTGCTCGGCGCCTCTCACCAGGGGCAACTCCAGAGTGGAAGAGTGTCCAACCCCTCTCAAGGAAACTGGTTCCAGAGCCAGAGCCATGCGTTGAGGTGAGTCCGACTATTTCTAGTCGGAACCTCTCAACCTCACACACTAGCTCAGGCTCCTTCCCCACCAGAGAGGTGACATTCCATGTCCCAATGGCCAGCTTCTGTAGCCGAGGATCAGACCGCCAGGGTCCCCGCCCTCGGCCACCACCCATCTCACATTGCACCCGACCCCTTTGGCCCCTCCCACAGGTGGTGAGCCCATGGGAAGGGGGACCCACGTCTCCTCTTCGGGCTGTGCCCGGCCGGGCTCCATGGGTAAAAGCCCGGCCACCAGGCGCTCGCCAGCGTGCCCCACCTCCGGGCCTGGCTCCAGAGTGGGGCCCCGGTGACCCGCGTCCGGGCGAGGGAAAACTTAGTCCATTAATTGTACTCATCATAGGGGTTTTTGGGCTGCACTTTGTCTGATCCCTCACCTAGGACCTGTCTGCCTTGGGTGACCCTTCTAGGGGCATGAAGCCCCTGACAGCATAGCTCCTAGGATCATTGGGACACTCAAACCCCTCCACCACGGTAAGGTGGCAGCCCAGGGAGGGGTATATATATATATAT